>JAUJYP020000113.1:0-82897 GCA_030674075.2 Linum usitatissimum | reverse complement strand
ACCCCATAAGACATTTTTCCTTTTGTTTCTATGTATTTCCTGCTCACGGGTACTGAACCGAGGGTGGAGAGAGAGTTGGTCGGGGTTTTGATATTAGATGATATCCATTATCGATGTAATTCGCAACCTAGCCAGTATCTCCTTTTGTTTTATTGTCAATAGGGATTCCTATATCATTATTGGTCAATTTATTTAAAGTATTCCGCCCAGATTTTAATGCTTGTTTATTGGATTTATCAAAGGTTTTGAGTCGAGGTTGGTTTCAACTTGCACCCCGAGGTGGACTCCCGTGGTTAAACCAAGGTTCGACCAAGACTCCTAGGGTGAGGTTTCACGCACACAGTGTGTGATCTACCGTATAAATGTGTTGATGTCATTAGAGCTATGGCTCTCGCATTATACATCGTGTGATCTCTCGTATATGCAACTAATAAGTTTCGAGCAAAAGCTATTGGCCTTTAATCTGTGGCGTGTAATTCATCATCCATGTTAGGACAGGACATGCTAATTTAGAGTACTTATGATGATTATTTGTTGGTCGACCACCCCCGGATTGCGCAATCCCTCAAGTGATAATTAGATTCCGGTAGGACGTGTAGAAAGTATGCCTACAAATGTCGCTCACACGAATCTTTTTAGGTGGTTTCATGGTCTTATCAACCTTGAGGTTGTCCACACCGTTACGGGTGGTCGATGCTAGCTATATTCCTATACGGACCATAGGGTCACATCACTAGATGTAGTGATTAGATAGACTTCCGTGTTGAATTCTCAAGACAATCTCAATTCTACACGAGTATAAATAGCCAATCAGGCTTATCGCTAACCCCATAAGACATTTTTCCCTTCGTTTCTATGTATTTGGCCACGGGTACCGGAACCGAGGGTGGAGAGAGAGTTGGTCGGGGTTTTGATATCAGATGATATCCATTATCGATGTAATTCGAACCGCATTGTATCTCCTTTTGTTTTATTGTCAATAGGGATTCCTATATCATTATTGGTCAATTTATTTAAAGTATTCCAGTTCGGATTTTAATGCTTGTTTATTGGATTTATCAAAGGTCTCGAGTCGAGGTTGGTTCAACTTGCACCCCCGAGGTGGACTCCCGTGTTAAACCAAAGGGTTCGACCAAGACTCCTAGGGTGAGGTTTCACAGTACAGTGTGTGTGATCTACCGTATAAATGTGTTGATGTCATTAGAGCTACGGCTCTCGCATTATACATCGTGCGATCTTCGTATATGCAACTAATAAGTTTCGAGCAAAAAAAGCTATTGGCCTTTAACCGTGGCGTGTAATTCATCATCCATGTTAGGGGGGGACAGACATGCTAATTTAGAGTACTTATGATGATTATTTGTTGGTCGACCACCCCCGGATTGCGCAATCCCTCAAGTTGATAATTAGATTCCGGTAGACGTGTAGAGTATGCCTACAAATGCTGCTCACACGAATCTTTTTAGGTGGTTTCATGGTCTTATCAACCGTGAGGTTGTCCACACTGTTACGGGTGGCTGATGCTAGCTATATTCCTATACGGACCATAGGGTCACATTACTAGATGCAGTGATTAGATAGACTTCCGTGTTGAATTCTCAGCACAATCTCAATTCTACACGAGTATAAATAGCCAACTGCTTATCGCTAACCCCATAAGACATTTTTCCCTTCTCGTTTCTATTTTTCCCGCTACCGAACCCGGGGGTGGGTGGTCGGGGTTTTCATATCAGATGATATCCATTATCGATGTAATTCTGAACTGCATTTGTATCTCCTTTTGTTTTATTGTCAATAGGGATTCCTATATCATTATTGGTCAATTTATTTAAAGTATTCCAGTTCAGATTTTAATGGTTGTTTATTGGATTTATCAAAGGTCTTGAGTCGAGGTTGGTTCAACTTGCACCCTGAGGTGGACTCCCGTGTTAAACCAAAGGGTTCGACCAAGACTCCTAGGGTGAGGTTTCACAGTACGCAGTGTGTGATCTACCGTATAAATGTGTTGATGTCATTAGAGCTACGGCTCTCGATTATACATCGTGTGATCTCTGTATATGCAACTAATAAGTTTCGAGCAAAAGCTATTGGCCTTTAATCTGTGGCGTGTAATTCATCATCCATGTTAGGACAGGACATGCTAATTTAGAGTACTTATGATGATTATTTGTTGGTCGACCACCCCCGGATTGCGCAATCCCTCAAGTGATAATTAGATTCCGGTAGGACGTGTAGAGTATGCCTACAAATGCTGCTCACACGAATCTTTTTAGGTGGTTTCATGGTCTTATCAACCGTGAGGTTGTCCACACTGTTACGGGTGGCTGATGCTAGCTATATTCCTATACGGACCATAGGGTCACATCACTAGATGCAGTGATTAGATAGACTTCCGTGTTGAATTCTCAAGACAATCTCAATTCTACACGAGTATAAATAGCCAATCAATGCTTATCGCTAACCCCATAAGACATTTTTCCCTTCGTTTCTCTCGTATTTCGCCCACGGGTACTGGAACTGAGGGTGGAGAGAGAGTTGGTCGGGGTTTTCATATCAGATGATATCCATTATCGATGTAATTCTGAACTGCATTTGTATCTCCTTTTGTTTTATTGTCAATAGGGATTCCTATATCATTATTGGTCAATTTATTTAAAGTATTCCAGTTCAGATTTTAATGGTTGTTTATTGGATTTATCAAAGGTCTTGAGTCGAGGTTGGTTCAACTTGCACCCTGAGGTGGACTCCCGTGTTAAACCAAAGGGTTCGACCAAGACTCCTAGGGTGAGGTTTCATAGGACAAGCAGTGTGTGATCTACTGTATAAATGTGTTGATGTCATTAGAGCTACGGCTCTCAGATTATACATCGTGTGATCTCTCGTATATGCAACTAATAAGTTTCGAGCAAAAGCTATTGGCCTTTAATCTGTGGCGTGTAATTCATCATCCATGTTAGGACAGGACATGCTAATTTAGAGTACTTATGATGATTATTTGTTGGTCGACCACCCCCGGATTGCGCAATCCCTCAAGTGATAATTAGATTCTGGTAGGACGTGTAGAGTATGCCTACAAATGCTGCTCACACGAATCTTTTTAGGTGGTTTCATGGTCTTATCAACGGTGAGGTTGTCGACACTGTTACGGGTGGTTGATGCTAGGTATATTCCTATACGGACCATAGGGTCACATCACTAGATGTAGTGATTAGATAGACTTCCGTGTTGAATTCTCGCACAATCTCAATTCTACACGAGTATAGATAGCCAATCGGTGCTTATCGCTAACCCCATAAGACATTTTTCCCTTGTGTTTCTCTCGTATTTCTATCATGAGTACTTCGGAACCGAGGGTGGAGAGAGAGTTGGTCGGGGTTTTGATATCAGATGATATCCATTATCGATGTAATTCTGAACTCAGCTTGTATCTCCTTTTGTTTTATTGTCATTAGGGATTCCTATATCATTATTGGTCAATTTATTTAAAGTATTCCAGTTCGATTTTAATGCTTGTTTATTGGATTTATCAAAGGTCTTGAGTCGAGGTTGGTTCAACTTGCACTCCGAGGTGGACTCCGTGTTAAACCAAAGGGTTCGACCAAGACTCCTAGGGTGAGGTTTCACAGTACGCAGTGTGTGATCTACCGTATAAATGTGTTGATGTCATTGGAGCTACGGCTCTCGCATTATACATCGTGTGATCTCTCGTATATGCAACTAATAAGTTTCGAGCAAAAGCTATTGGCCTTTAAACTGTGGCGTGTAATTCATCATCCATGTTAGGACAGGACATGCTAATTTAGAGTACTTACGATGATTATTTGTTGGTCGACCACCCCCGGATTGCGCAATCCCTCAAGTGATATTCAGATTCTGGTAGGACGTGTAGAGTATGCCTACAAATGCTGCTCACACGAATCTTTTTAGGTGGTTTCATGGTCTTATCAACGGTGAGGTTGTCCACACTGTTACGGGTGGCCGATGCTAGGTATATTCCTATACGGACCATAGGGTCACATCACTAGATGCAGTGATTAGATAGACTTTCGTGTTGAATTCTCAAGACAATCTCAATTCTACACGAGTATAGATAGCCAATCGTTGCTTATCGCTAACCCCATAAGACATTTTTCCCTTGTGTTTCTCCGTATTTCTATCACGGGTACTAGAACCGAGGGTGGAGAGAGAGTTGGTCGGGGTTTTGATATCGATGATATCCATTATCGATGTATTTCGAACCGCATTTGTATCTCCTTTTGTTTTATTTTCATTAGGGATTCCAAGATCATTATTGGTCAATTTATTTAAAGTATTCCAGTTCAGCTTTTTAATGCTTGTTTATTGGATTTATCAAAGGTCTTGAGTCGAGGTTGGTTCAACTTGCACCCCGAGGTGGACTCCCGTGTTAAACCAATGGTTCGACCAAGACTCCTAGGGTGAGGTTTCATAGTACGCAGTGTGTGATCTACCGTATAAATGTGTTGATGTCATTAGAGCTACGACTCTCGCATTATACATCGTGTGATCTCTCGTATATGCAACTAATAAGTTTCGAGCAAAAGCTATTGGCCTTTAAACTATGGCGTGTGATTCATCGTCCATGTTAGGACAGACATGCTAATTTAGAGTACTTACGATGATTATTTGTTGGTGGACCACCCCCCGGATTGCGCAATCCCTCAAGTGATAATTAGATTCTAGTAGGACGTGTAGAGTATGCCTACAAATGCTGCTCACATGAATCTTTTTAGGTGGTTTCATGGTCTTATCAACGGTGAGGTTGTCCACACTCGTTACGGGTGGCCGATGCTAGGTATATTCCTATACGGACCATAGGGTCACATCACTAGATGCGTGATTAGATAGACTTCCGTGTTGAATTCTCAAGACAATCTCAATTCTACACGAGTATAGATAGCCAATCGTTGCTTATCGCTAACCCCATAAGACATTTTTCCGTTGTGTTTCTCCGTATTTCACCTCATGAGTACCGGAACCGAGGGTGGAGAGAGAGTTGGTCGGGGTTTTGATATCGATGATATCCATTATCGATGTATTTCGAACCGGCATTTGTATCTCCTTTTGTTTTATTTTCATTAGGGATTCCAAGATCATTATTGGTCAATTTATTTAAAGTATTCCAGTTCGGATTTTAATGCTTGTTTATTGGATTTATCAAAGGTCTTGAGTCGAGGTTGGTTCAACTTGCACCCCGAGGTGGACTCCTCGTGTTAAACCAAGGGTTCGACCAAGACTCCTAGGGTGAGGTTTCATAGTACGCAGTGTGTGATCTACCGTATAAATGTGTTGATGTCATTAGAGCTACGGCTCTCGATTATACATCGTGTGATCTCTCGTATATGCAACTAATAAGTTTCGAGCAAAAGCTATTGGCCTTTAAACTATGGCGTGTGATTCATCGTCCATGTTAGGACAGACATGCTAATTTAGAGTACTTACGATGATTATTTGTTGGTGGACCACCCCCGGATTGCGCAATCCCTCAAGTGATATTGATATTCTCGTAGGACGTGTAGAGTATGCCTACAAATGCTGCTCACACGAATCTTTTTAGGTGGTTTCATGGTCTTATCAACGGTGAGGTTGTCCACACCGTTACGGGTGGCCGATGCTAGGTATATTCCTATACGGACCATAGGGTCACATCACTAGATGCATTGATTAGATAGACTTTTGTGTTGAATTCTCAGCACAATCTCAATTCTACACGAGTATAGATAGCCAATCAGTGCTTATCGCTAACCCCATAAGACATTTTTCCGTTGTGTTTCTCAGTATTTCAGTCATGAGTACTGGAACTGAGGGTGGAGAGAGAGTTGGTCGGGGTTTTGATATCAGATGATATCCACTATCGATGTATTTCTCGAACTGCGCTTGTATCTCCTTTTGTTTTATTTTCATTAGGGATTCCAAGATCATTATTGGTCAATTTATTTAAAGTATTCCGCTTCAGCTTTTAATGCTTGTTTATTGGATTTATCAAAGGTCTTGAGTCGAGGTTGGTTCAACTTGCACCCCGAGGTGGACTCCCGTGTTAAACCAATGGGTTCGACCAAGACTCCTTGGGTGAGGTTTCATAGTACAATAGTGTGTGATCTACCGTATAAATGTGTTGATGTCATTGGAGCTACGGCTCTCGCATTATACATCGTGTGATCTCTCGTATATGCAACTAATAAGTTTCGAGCAAAAGCTATTGGCCTTTAAACTATGGCGTGTGATTCATCGTCCATGTTAGGACAGACATGCTAATTTAGAGTACTTATGATGATTATTTGTTGGTCGACCACCCCCGGATTGCGCAATCCCTCAAGTGATAATCAGATTCTGGTAGGACGTGTAGAGTATGCCTACAAATGCTGCTCACATGAATCTTTTTAGGTGGTTTCATGGTCTTATCAATGGTGAGGTTGTCCACACTGTTACGGGTGGCTGATGCTAGGTATATTCCTATACAGACCATAGGGTCACATCACTAGATGCGTTGATTAGATAGACTTCCGTGTTGAATTCTCAACACAATCTCAACTCTACATGAGTATAGATAGCCAATCGCTGCTTATCGCTAACCCCATTAGACATTTTTCCCGTTGTGTTTCTCTCGTATTTCTACCATGAGTACTGGGAACCGAGGGTGGAGAGAGAGTTGGTCGGGGTTTTGATATCGATGATATCCATTATCGATGTATTTCGAACTGCAGCTTGTATCTCCTTTTGTTTTATTTTCAATAGGGATTCCAAGATCATTATTGGTCAATTTATTTAAAGTATTCCAGTTCAACTTTTAATGCTTGTTTATTGGATTTATCAAAGGTCTTGAGTCGAGGTTGGTTCAACTTGCACCCTGAGGTGGACTCCTATGTTAAACCAGTGGTTCGACCAAGACTCCTAGGGTGAGGTTTCATTGTACAATAGTGTGTGATCTACTGTATAAATGTGTTGATGTCATTAGAGCTACGGCTCTCAGATTATACATCGTATGATCTCTGTATATGCAACTAATAAGTTTCGAGCAAAAGCTATTGGCCTTTAAACTATGGCGTGTGATTCATCGTCCATGTTAGGACAGACATGCTAATTTAGAGTACTTACGATGATTATTTGTTGGTCGACCACCCCCGGATTGCGCAATCCCTCAAGTGATAATTAGATTCTCGTAGGACGTGTAGAGTATGCCTACAAATGCCGCTCACACGAATCTTTTTAGGTGGTTTCATGGTCTTATCAACGATGAGGTTGTCCACATCGTTACGGATGGCCGATGCTAGGTATATTCCTATACGGACCATAGGGTCACATCACTAGATGCAGTGATTAGATAGACTTTCGTGTTGAATTCTCAACACAATCTCAATTCTACATGAGTATAGATAGCCAATCGTGCTTATCGCTAACCCCATAAGACATTTTTCCCTTGTGTTTCTCCGTATTTCAGTCATGAGTACCGGAACCGAGGGTGGAGAGAGAGTTGGTCGGGGTTTTGATATCGATGATATCCATTATCGATGTATTTCGAACCGCAATTGTATCTCCTTTTGTTTTATTTTCATTAGGGATTCCAAGATCATTATTGGTCAATTTATTTAAAGTATTCCAGTTCAGCTTTTAATGCTTGTTTATTGGATTTATCAAAGGTCTTGAGTCGAGGTTGGTTCAACTTGCACCCTGAGGTGGACTCCTGTGTTAAACCAGTGGTTCGACCAAGACTCCTAGGGTGAGGTTTCATAGTACAATAGTGTGTGATCTACCGTATAAATGTGTTGATGTCATTAGAGCTACGGCTCTCGATTATACATCGTGTGATCTCTCGTATATGCAACTAATAAGTTTCGAGCAAAAGCTATTGGCCTTTAAACTATGGCGTGTGATTCATCGTCCATGTTAGGACAGACATGCTAATTTAGAGTACTTACGATGATTATTTGTTGGTCGACCACCCCCGGATTGCGCAATCCCTCAAGTGATATTAGATTCTGGTAGACGTGTAGAGTATGCCTACAAATGCCGCTCACACGAATCTTTTTAGGTGGTTTCATGGTCTTATCAACGGTGAGGTTGTCCACACCTGTTACGGATGGCTGATGCTAGGTATATTCCTATACGGACCATAGGGTCACATCACTAGATGCAGTGATTAGATAGACTTCCGTGTTGAATTCTCAACACAATCTCAATTCTACACGAGTATAGATAGCCAATCAGTGCTTATCGCTAACCCCATAAGACATTTTTCCCTTGTGTTTCTCTGTATTTCAGTCATGAGTACTGGAACTGAGGGTGGAGAGAGAGTTGGTCGGGGTTTTGATATCAGATGATATCCATTATCGATGTATTTCGAACCGCACAGTTGTATCTCCTTTTGTTTTATTTTCATTAGGGATTCCAAGATCATTATTGGTCAATTTATTTAAAGTATTCCAGTCAGATTTTTAATGCTTGTTTATTGGATTTATCAAAGGTCTTGAGTCGAGGTTGGTTCAACTTGCACCCCGAGGTGGACTCCCGTGTTAAACCGCTGGTTCGACCAAGACTCCTAGGGTGAGGTTTCATTGTACAATAGTGTGTGATCTACCGTATAAATGTGTTGATGTCATTAGAGCTACGGCTCTCGCATTATACATCGTGTGATCTCTCGTATATGCAACTAATAAGTTTCGAGCAAAAGCTATTGGCCTTTAAACTATGGCGTGTGATTCATCGTCCATGTTAGGACAGGACATGCTAATTTAGAGTACTTATGATGATTATTTGTTGGTCGACCACCCCCGGATTGCGCAATCCCTCAAGTGATAATTAGATTCTGGTAGGACGTGTAGAGTATGCCTACAAATGCTGCTCACACGAATCTTTTTAGGTGGTTTCATGGTCTTATCAACGGTGAGGTTGTCCACAGTGTTACGGGTGGCTGATGCTAGGTATATTCCTATACGGACCATAGGGTCACATCACTAGATGCGTTGATTAGATAGACTTTTGTGTTGAATTCTCAACACAATCTCAATTCTACACGAGTATAGATAGCCAATCGGTGCTTATCGCTAACCCCATAAGACATTTTTCCCTTGTGTTTCTCTCGTATTTCTATCATGAGTACCGGAACCGAGGGTGGAGAGAGAGTTGGTCGGGGTTTTGATATCAGATGATATCCACTATCGATGTATTTCTGAACTGCAGTTGTATCTGCTTTTGTTTTATTTTTATTAGGGATTCCAAGATCATTATTGGTCAATTTATTTAAAGTATTCCAGTTCAGCTCTTAATGCTTGTTTATTGGATTTATCAAAGGTCTTGAGTCGATGTTGGTTCAACTTGCACCCTGAGGTGGACTCCTGTGTTAAACCAGTGGTTCGACCAAGACTCCTTGGGTGAGGTTTCATAGTACAATAGTGTGTGATCTACTGTATAAATGTGTTGATGTCATTAGAGCTACGGCTCTCAGATTATACATCGTGTGATCTCTGTATATGCAACTAATAAGTTTCGAGCAAAAGCTATTGGCCTTTAAACTATGGCGTGTGATTCATCGTCCATGTTAGGACAGGACATGCTAATTTAGAGTACTTACGATGATTATTTGTTGGTGGACCACCCCCGGATTGCGCAATCCCTCAAGTGATATTCAGATTCTGGTAGGACGTGTAGAGTATGCCTACAAATGCTGCTCACACGAATCTTTTTAGGTGGTTTCATGGTCTTATCAACGGTGAGGTTGTCCACACTCGTTACGGGTGGCCGATGCTAGGTATATTCCTATACGGACCATAGGGTCACATCACTAGATGCGTGATTAGATAGACTTTTGTGTTGAATTCTCAACACAATCTCAATTCTACACGAGTATAGATAGCCAATCAGTGCTTATCGCTAACCCCATAAGACATTTTTCCGTTGTGTTTCTCTGTATTTCTGTCATGAGTATTGGAACTGAGGGTGGAGAGAGAGTTGGTCGGGGTTTTGATATCAGATGATATCCATTATCGATATATTTCGAACTGCAGCTTGTATGCGCTTTTGTTTTATTTTTATTAGGGATTCCAAGATCATTATTGGTCAATTTATTTAAAGTATTCCGGTTCAGCTCTTAATGCTTGTTTATTGGATTTATCAAAGGTCTTGAGTCGATGTTGGTTCAACTTGCACCCCGAGGTGGACTCCCGTGTTAAACCGGTGGTTCGACCAAGACTCCTTGGGTGAGGTTTCATAGTACGATAGTGTGTGATCTACCGTATAAATGTGTTGATGTCATTGGAGCTACGACTCTCGGATTATACATCGTGTGATCTCTCGTATATGCAACTAATAAGTTTCGAGCAAAAGCTATTGGCCTTTAAACTATGGCGTGTGATTCATCGTCCATGTTAGGACAGGACATGCTAATTTAGAGTACTTACGATGATTATTTGTTGGTGGACCACCCCCGGATTGCGCAATCCCTCAAGTGATATTCAGATTCTAGTAGGACGTATAGAGTATGCCTACAAATGCTGCTCACATGAATCTTTTTAGGTGGTTTCATGGTCTTATCAACGGTGAGGTTGTCCACACTTTATTACGGGTGGTCGATGCTAGGTATATTCCTATACGGACCATAGGGTCACATCACTAGATGCGGTGATTAGATAGACTTTTGTGTTGAATTCTCAGCACAATCTCAATTCTACACGAGTATAGATAGCCAATCGGTGCTTATCGCTAACCCCATAAGACATTTTTCCGTTGTGTTTCTCTCGTATTTCTATCATGAGTACCGGAACTGAGGGTGGAGAGAGAGTTGGTTGGGGTTTTGATATCAGATGATATCCACTATCGATGTATTTCTGAACTGCAGTTGTATCTGCTTTTGTTTTATTTTTATTAGGGATTCCAAGATCATTATTGGTCAATTTATTTAAAGTATTCCAGTTCAGCTCTTAATGCTTGTTTATTGGATTTATCAAAGGTCTTGAGTCGATGTTGGTTCAACTTGCACCCTAGGTGGACTCTCGTGTTAAACCGGTGGTTCGACCAAGACTCCTTGGGTGAGGTTTCATAGTACGGTAGTGTGTGATCTACTGTATAAATGTGTTGATGTCATTGGAGCTACGACTCTCAGATTATACATCGTGTGATCTCTGTATATGCAACTAATAAGTTTCGAGCAAAAGCTATTGGCCTTTAAACTATGGCGTGTGATTCATCGTCCATGTTAGGACGGGACATGCTAATTTAGAGTACTTACGATGATTATTTGTTGGTGGACCACCCCCGGATTGCGCAATCCCTCAAGTGATATTCGGATTCTAGTAGGACGTATAGAGTATGCCTACAAATGCTGCTCACATGAATCTTTTTAGGTGGTTTCATGGTCTTATCAACGGTGAGGTTGTCCACACTTTGTTACGGGTGGTCGATGCTAGGTATATTCCTATACGGACCATAGGGTCACATCACTAGATGCATGGTGATTAGATAGACTTTTGTGTTGAATTCTCAGCACAATCTCAATTCTACACGAGTATAGATAGCCAATCGGTGCTTATCGCTAACCCCATAAGACATTTTTCCGTTGTGTTTCTCTGTATTTCTATCATGAGTACCGGAACCGAGGGTGGAGAGAGAGTTGGTCGGGGTTTTGATATCGATGATATCCATATCGATGTATTTCGAACCGGCAGTTGTATCTCCTTTTGTTTTATTTTTATTAGGGATTCCAAGATCATTATTGGTCAATTTATTTAAAGTATTCCGGTTCGGCTCTTAATGCTTGTTTATTGGATTTATCAAAGGTCTTGAGTCGATGTTGGTTCAACTTTCACCCTGAGGTGGACTGTTGTGTTAAACCAGTGGTTCGACCAAGACTCCTTGGGTGAGGTTTCATAGTACAGTAGTGTGTGATCTACTGTATAAATGTGTTGATGTCATTGGAGCTACGACTCTCAGATTATACATCGTGTGATCTCTGTATATGCAACTAATAAGTTTCGAGCAAAAGCTATTGGCCTTTAAACTATGGCGTGTGATTCATCGTCCATGTTAGGACAGGACATGCTAATTTAGAGTACTTACGATGATTATTTGTTGGTGGACCACCCCCGGATTGCGCAATCCCTCAAGTGATATTCAGATTCTAGTAGGACGTATAGAGTATGCCTACAAATGCTGCTCACATGAATCTTTTTAGGTGGTTTCATGGTCTTATCAACGGTGAGGTTGTCCACACTTTGTTACGGGTGGCCGATGCTAGGTATATTCCTATACGGACCATAGGGTCACATCACTAGATGCGGTGATTAGATAGACTTTTGTGTTGAATTCTCAACACAATCTCAATTCTACACGAGTATAGATAGCCAATCGGTGCTTATCGCTAACCCCATAAGACATTTTTCCGTTGTGTTTCTCTCGTATTTCTATCATGAGTACTGGAACCGAGGGTGGAGAGAGAGTTGGTCGGGGTTTTGATATCGATGATATCCACTATCGATGTATTTCGAACTGCAGTTGTATCTCGCTTTTGTTTTATTTTTATTAGGGATTCCAAGATCATTATTGGTCAATTTATTTAAAGTATTCCGGTTCAGCTCTTAATGCTTGTTTATTGGATTTATCAAAGGTCTTGAGTCGATGTTGGTTCAACTTGCACCCTGAGGTGGACTCCTGTGTTAAACCAGTGGTTCGACCAAGACTCCTTGGGTGAGGTTTCATAGTACAGTAGTGTGTGATCTACTGTATAAATGTGTTGATGTCATTGGAGCTACGACTCTCAGATTATACATCGTGTGATCTCTGTATATGCAACTAATAAGTTTCGAGCAAAAGCTATTGGCCTTTAAACTATGGCGTGTGATTCATCGTCCATGTTAGGACGGGACATGCTAATTTAGAGTACTTACGATGATTATTTGTTGGTGGACCACCCCCGGATTGCGCAATCCCTCAAGTGATATTCGATTCTAGTAGGACGTATAGAGTATGCCTACAAATGCTGCTCACATGAATCTTTTTAGGTGGTTTCATGGTCTTATCAACGGTGAGGTTGTCCACACCGTTACGGGTGGTCGATGCTAGGTATATTCCTATACGGACCATAGGGTCACATCACTAGATGCGGTGATTAGATAGACTTTTGTGTTGAATTCTCGGCACAATCTCAATTCTACACGAGTATAGATAGCCAATCAGTGCTTATCGCTAACCCCATAAGACATTTTTCCGTTGTGTTTCTCTGTATTTCTATCATGAGTACTGGAACTGAGGGTGGAGAGAGAGTTGGTCGGGGTTTTGATATCAGATGATATCCACTATCGATGTATTTCGAACTGCGCAGTTGTATCTCGCTTTTGTTTTATTTTTATTAGGGATTCCAAGATCATTATTGGTCAATTTATTTAAAGTATTCCAGTTCAGCTCTTAATGCTTGTTTATTGGATTTATCAAAGGTCTTGAGTCGATGTTGGTTCAACTTTCACCCTGAGGTGGACTGTTGTGTTAAACCAGTGGTTCGACCAAGACTCCTTGGGTGAGGTTTCATAGTACAGTAGTGTGTGATCTACTGTATAAATGTGTTGATGTCATTGGAGCTACGACTCTCAGATTATACATCGTGTGATCTCTGTATATGCAACTAATAAGTTTCGAGCAAAAGCTATTGGCCTTTAAACTATGGCGTGTGATTCATCGTCCATGTTAGGACAGGACATGCTAATTTAGAGTACTTACGATGATTATTTGTTGGTGGACCACCCCCGGATTGCGCAATCCCTCAAGTGATATTCAGATTCTAGTAGGACGTATAGAGTATGCCTACAAATGCTGCTCACATGAATCTTTTTAGGTGGTTTCATGGTCTTATCAACGGTGAGGTTGTCCACACTTTGTTACGGGTGGTCGATGCTAGGTATATTCCTATACGGACCATAGGGTCACATCACTAGATGCAGTGATTAGATAGACTTTTGTGTTGAATTCTCAGCACAATCTCAATTCTACACGAGTATAGATAGCCAATCAGTGCTTATCGCTAACCCCATAAGACATTTTTCCGTTGTGTTTCTCTGTATTTCTATCATGAGTACTGGAACTGAGGGTGGAGAGAGAGTTGGTCGGGGTTTTGATATCAGATGATATCCACTATCGATGTATTTCTAACTGCAGGTTGTATCTCGCTTTTGTTTTATTTTTATTAGGGATTCCAAGATCATTATTGGTCAATTTATTTAAAGTATTCCGGTTCAGCTCTTAATGCTTGTTTATTGGATTTATCAAAGGTCTTGAGTCGATGTTGGTTCAACTTGCACCCGAGGTGGACTCTTGTGTTAAACCGGTGGTTCGACCAAGACTCCTTGGGTGAGGTTTCATAGTACGGTAGTGTGTGATCTACTGTATAAATGTGTTGATGTCATTGGAGCTACGACTCTCAGATTATACATCGTGTGATCTCTGTATATGCAACTAATAAGTTTCGAGCAAAAGCTATTGGCCTTTAAACTATGGCGTGTGATTCATCGTCCATGTTAGGACAGGACATGCTAATTTAGAGTACTTACGATGATTATTTGTTGGTGGACCACCCCCGGATTGCGCAATCCCTCAAGTGATATTCAGATTCTAGTAGGACGTATAGAGTATGCCTACAAATGCTGCTCACATGAATCTTTTTAGGTGGTTTCATGGTCTTATCAACGGTGAGGTTGTCCACACTTTTACGGGTGGCTGATGCTAGGTATATTCCTATACGGACCATAGGGTCACATCACTAGATGCGGTGATTAGATAGACTTTTGTGTTGAATTCTCAGCACAATCTCAATTCTACACGAGTATAGATAGCCAATCGGTGCTTATCGCTAACCCCATAAGACATTTTTCCGTTGTGTTTCTCTCGTATTTCTATCATGAGTACTGGAACCGAGGGTGGAGAGAGAGTTGGTCGGGGTTTTGATATCGATGATATCCACTATCGATGTATTTCGAACTGCAGTTGTATCTCGCTTTTGTTTTATTTTTATTAGGGATTCCAAGATCATTATTGGTCAATTTATTTAAAGTATTCCGGTTCAGCTCTTAATGCTTGTTTATTGGATTTATCAAAGGTCTTGAGTCGATGTTGGTTCAACTTGCACCCTGAGGTGGACTCCTGTGTTAAACCAGTGGTTCGACCAAGACTCCTTGGGTGAGGTTTCATAGTACAGTAGTGTGTGATCTACTGTATAAATGTGTTGATGTCATTGGAGCTACGACTCTCAGATTATACATCGTGTGATCTCTGTATATGCAACTAATAAGTTTCGAGCAAAAGCTATTGGCCTTTAAACTATGGCGTGTGATTCATCGTCCATGTTAGGACGGGACATGCTAATTTAGAGTACTTACGATGATTATTTGTTGGTGGACCACCCCCGGATTGCGCAATCCCTCAAGTGATATTCGGATTCTAGTAGGACGTATAGAGTATGCCTACAAATGCTGCTCACATGAATCTTTTTAGGTGGTTTCATGGTCTTATCAACGGTGAGGTTGTCCACACCGTTACGGGTGGTCGATGCTAGGTATATTCCTATACGGACCATAGGGTCACATCACTAGATGCGGTGATTAGATAGACTTTTGTGTTGAATTCTCGACACAATCTCAATTCTACACGAGTATAGATAGCCAATCAGTGCTTATCGCTAACCCCATAAGACATTTTTCCGTTGTGTTTCTCTGTATTTCTATCATGAGTACTGGAACTGAGGGTGGAGAGAGAGTTGGTCGGGGTTTTGATATCAGATGATATCCACTATCGATGTATTTCTGAACTGCAGTTGTATCTGCTTTTGTTTTATTTTTATTAGGGATTCCAAGATCATTATTGGTCAATTTATTTAAAGTATTCTAGTTCAGCTCTTAATGCTTGTTTATTGGATTTATCAAAGGTCTTGAGTCGATGTTGGTTCAACTTGCACCCTGAGGTGGACTCCTGTGTTAAACCAGTGGTTCGACCAAGACTCCTTGGGTGAGGTTTCATAGTACAGTAGTGTGTGATCTACTGTATAAATGTGTTGATGTCATTGGAGCTACGACTCTCAGATTATACATCGTGTGATCTCTGTATATGCAACTAATAAGTTTCGAGCAAAAGCTATTGGCCTTTAAACTATGGCGTGTGATTCATCGTCCATGTTAGGACAGGACATGCTAATTTAGAGTACTTACGATGATTATTTGTTGGTGGACCACCCCCGGATTGCGCAATCCCTCAAGTGATATTCATATTCTAGTAGGACGTATAGAGTATGCCTACAAATGCTGCTCACATGAATCTTTTTAGGTGGTTTCATGGTCTTATCAACGGTGAGGTTGTCCACACTTGTTACGGGTGGCCGATGCTAGGTATATTCCTATACGGACCATAGGGTCACATCACTAGATGCGGTGATTAGATAGACTTTTGTGTTGAATTCTCAACACAATCTCAATTCTACACGAGTATAGATAGCCAATCGGTGCTTATCGCTAACCCCATAAGACATTTTTCCGTTGTGTTTCTCTGTATTTCTATCATGAGTACCGGAACCGAGGGTGGAGAGAGAGTTGGTCGGGGTTTTGATATCGATGATATCCACTATCGATGTATTTCGAACTGCAGCTTGTATCTCGCTTTTGTTTTATTTTTATTAGGGATTCCAAGATCATTATTGGTCAATTTATTTAAAGTATTCCGGTTCAGGCTCTTAATGCTTGTTTATTGGATTTATCAAAGGTCTTGAGTCGATGTTGGTTCAACTTGCACCCCGAGGTGGACTCCCGTGTTAAACCGGTGGTTCGACCAAGACTCCTTGGGTGAGGTTTCATAGTACGGTAGTGTGTGATCTACCGTATAAATGTGTTGATGTCATTGGAGCTACGACTCTCGGATTATACATCGTGTGATCTCTCGTATATGCAACTAATAAGTTTCGAGCAAAAGCTATTGGCCTTTAAACTATGGCGTGTGATTCATCGTCCATGTTAGGACAGACATGCTAATTTAGAGTACTTACGATGATTATTTGTTGGTGGACCACCCCCGGATTGCGCAATCCCTCAAGTGATATTCAGATTCTAGTAGGACGTATAGAGTATGCCTACAAATGCTGCTCACATGAATCTTTTTAGGTGGTTTCATGGTCTTATCAACGGTGAGGTTGTCCACACTTTTACGGGTGGCTGATGCTAGGTATATTCCTATACGGACCATAGGGTCACATCACTAGATGGAGTGATTAGATAGACTTTTGTGTTGAATTCTCAACACAATCTCAATTCTACACGAGTATAGATAGCCAATCGGTGCTTATCGCTAACCCCATAAGACATTTTTCCGTTGTGTTTCTCTGTATTTCTATCATGAGTACCGGAACCGAGGGTGGAGAGAGAGTTGGTCGGGGTTTTGATATCGATGATATCCACTATCGATGTATTTCGAACTGCAGCTTGTATCTCGCTTTTGTTTTATTTTTATTAGGGATTCCAAGATCATTATTGGTCAATTTATTTAAAGTATTCCGGTTCAGCTCTTAATGCTTGTTTATTGGATTTATCAAAGGTCTTGAGTCGATGTTGGTTCAACTTGCACCCGAGGTGGACTCTCGTGTTAAACCAGTGGTTCGACCAAGACTCCTTGGGTGAGGTTTCATAGTACGGTAGTGTGTGATCTACCGTATAAATGTGTTGATGTCATTGGAGCTACGACTCTCGGATTATACATCGTGTGATCTCTCGTATATGCAACTAATAAGTTTCGAGCAAAAGCTATTGGCCTTTAAACTATGGCGTGTGATTCATCGTCCATGTTAGGACGGACATGCTAATTTAGAGTACTTACGATGATTATTTGTTGGTGGACCACCCCCGGATTGCGCAATCCCTCAAGTGATATTCATATTCTAGTAGGACGTATAGAGTATGCCTACAAATGCCGCTCACATGAATCTTTTTAGGTGGTTTCATGGTCTTATCAACGGTGAGGTTGTCCACACTTTTACGGGTGGTCCGATGCTAGGTATATTCCTATACGGACCATAGGGTCACATCACTAGATGCGGTGATTAGATAGACTTTTGTGTTGAATTCTCAAGCACAATCTCAATTCTACACGAGTATAGATAGCCAATCGGTGCTTATCGCTAACCCCATAAGACATTTTTCCGTTGTGTTTCTCTGTATTTCTATCATGAGTACCGGAACCGAGGGTGGAGAGAGAGTTGGTCGGGGTTTTGATATCGATGATATCCACTATCGATGTATTTCGAACCGCAGCTTGTATCTCGCTTTTGTTTTATTTTTATTAGGGATTCCAAGATCATTATTGGTCAATTTATTTAAAGTATTCCGGTTCAGCTCTTAATGCTTGTTTATTGGATTTATCAAAGGTCTTGAGTCGATGTTGGTTCAACTTGCACCCTGAGGTGGACTCCTGTGTTAAACCAGTGGTTCGACCAAGACTCCTTGGGTGAGGTTTCATAGTACAGTAGTGTGTGATCTACCGTATAAATGTGTTGATGTCATTGGAGCTACGACTCTCGCATTATACATCGTGTGATCTCTGTATATGCAACTAATAAGTTTCGAGCAAAAGCTATTGGCCTTTAAACTATGGCGTGTGATTCATCGTCCATGTTAGGACAGGACATGCTAATTTAGAGTACTTACGATGATTATTTGTTGGTGGACCACCCCCGGATTGCGCAATCCCTCAAGTGATATTCGGATTCTAGTAGGACGTATAGAGTATGCCTACAAATGCCGCTCACATGAATCTTTTTAGGTGGTTTCATGGTCTTATCAACGGTGAGGTTGTCCACACTGTTACGGGTGGCCGATGCTAGGTATATTCCTATACGGACCATAGGGTCACATCACTAGATGCGTGATTAGATAGACTTTTGTGTTGAATTCTCAAGCACAATCTCAATTCTACACGAGTATAGATAGCCAATCGGTGCTTATCGCTAACCCCATAAGACATTTTTCCGTTGTGTTTCTCTGTATTTCTATCATGAGTACTGGAACTGAGGGTGGAGAGAGAGTTGGTCGGGGTTTTGATATCAGATGATATCCACTATCGATGTATTTCTGAACTGCAGTTGTATCTGCTTTTGTTTTATTTTTATTAGGGATTCCAAGATCATTATTGGTCAATTTATTTAAAGTATTCCAGTTCAGCTCTTAATGCTTGTTTATTGGATTTATCAAAGGTCTTGAGTCGATGTTGGTTCAACTTGCACCCTGAGGTGGACTCCTGTGTTAAACCAGTGGTTCGACCAAGACTCCTTGGGTGAGGTTTCATAGTACAGTAGTGTGTGATCTACCGTATAAATGTGTTGATGTCATTGGAGCTACGACTCTCAGATTATACATCGTGTGATCTCTATATATGCAACTAATAAGTTTCGAGCAAAAGCTATTGGCCTTTAAACTATGGCGTGTGATTCATCGTCCATGTTAGGACAGGACATGCTAATTTAGAGTACTTACGATGATTATTTGTTGGTGGACCACCCCCGGATTGCGCAATCCCTCAAGTGATATTCGTATTCTAGTAGGACGTATAGAGTATGCCTACAAATGCCGCTCACATGAATCTTTTTAGGTGGTTTCATGGTCTTATCAACGGTGAGGTTGTCCACACTGTTACGGGTGGCTGATGCTAGGTATATTCCTATACGGACCATAGGGTCACATCACTAGATGCAGTGATTAGATAGACTTTTGTGTTGAATTCTCAAGCACAATCTCAATTCTACACGAGTATAGATAGCCAATCGGTGCTTATCGCTAACCCCATAAGACATTTTTCCGTTGTGTTTCTCCGTATTTCTATCATGAGTACCGGAACCGAGGGTGGAGAGAGAGTTGGTCGGGGTTTTGATATCGATGATATCCACTATCGATGTATTTCCGAACCGGCAGCTTGTATCTGCTTTTGTTTTATTTTTATTAGGGATTCCAAGATCATTATTGGTCAATTTATTTAAAGTATTCCAGTTCAGCTCTTAATGCTTGTTTATTGGATTTATCAAAGGTCTTGAGTCGATGTTGGTTCAACTTGCACCCTGAGGTGGACTCCTGTGTTAAACCAGTGGTTCGACCAAGACTCCTTGGGTGAGGTTTCATAGTACAGTAGTGTGTGATCTACCGTATAAATGTGTTGATGTCATTGGAGCTACGACTCTCGATTATACATCGTGTGATCTCTCGTATATGCAACTAATAAGTTTCGAGCAAAAGCTATTGGCCTTTAAACTATGGCGTGTGATTCATCGTCCATGTTAGGACAGGACATGCTAATTTAGAGTACTTACGATGATTATTTGTTGGTGGACCACCCCCGGATTGCGCAATCCCTCAAGTGATATTCATATTCTAGTAGGACGTATAGAGTATGCCTACAAATGCTGCTCACATGAATCTTTTTAGGTGGTTTCATGGTCTTATCAACGGTGAGGTTGTCCACACTGTTACGGGTGGCTGATGCTAGGTATATTCCTATACGGACCATAGGGTCACATCACTAGATGCAGTGATTAGATAGACTTTTGTGTTGAATTCTCAGCACAATCTCAATTCTACACGAGTATAGATAGCCAATCAGTGCTTATCGCTAACCCCATAAGACATTTTTTCCGTTGTGTTTCTCTCGTATTTCTATCATGAGTACCGGAACCGAGGGTGGAGAGAGAGTTGGTCGGGGTTTTGATATCGATGATATCCACTATCGATGTATTTCCGAACCGGCAGCTTGTATCTCGCTTTTGTTTTATTTTTATTAGGGATTCCAAGATCATTATTGGTCAATTTATTTAAAGTATTCCGTTCAGCTCTTAATGCTTGTTTATTGGATTTATCAAAGGTCTTGAGTCGATGTTGGTTCAACTTGCACCCCGAGGTGGACTCCCGTGTTAAACCGAGGGTTCGACCAAGACTCCTTGGGTGAGGTTTCATAGTACAGTAGTGTGTGATCTACTGTATAAATGTGTTGATGTCATTGGAGCTACGACTCTCAGATTATACATCGTGTGATCTCTGTATATGCAACTAATAAGTTTCGAGCAAAAGCTATTGGCCTTTAAACTATGGCGTGTGATTCATCGTCCATGTTAGGACAGGACATGCTAATTTAGAGTACTTACGATGATTATTTGTTGGTGGACCACCCCCGGATTGCGCAATCCCTCAAGTGATATTCAGATTCTAGTAGGACGTATAGAGTATGCCTACAAATGCTGCTCACATGAATCTTTTTAGGTGGTTTCATGGTCTTATCAACGGTGAGGTTGTCCACACTGTTACGGGTGGCTGATGCTAGGTATATTCCTATACGGACCATAGGGTCACATCACTAGATGCAGTGATTAGATAGACTTTTGTGTTGAATTCTCAAGACAATCTCAATTCTACACGAGTATAGATAGCCAATCGCTGCTTATCGCTAACCCCATAAGACATTTTTCCGTTGTGTTTCTCTCGTATTTCTATCATGAGTACCGGAACCGAGGGTGGAGAGAGAGTTGGTCGGGGTTTTGATATCGATGATATCCACTATCGATGTATTTCCGAACCGCAGCTTGTATCTCGCTTTTGTTTTATTTTTATTAGGGATTCCAAGATCATTATTGGTCAATTTATTTAAAGTATTCCAGTTCAGGTTTTAATGCTTGTTTATTGGATTTATCAAAGGTCTTGAGTCGATGTTGGTTCAACTTGCACCCTGAGGTGGACTCCTGTGTTAAACCAGTGGTTCGACCAAGACTCCTTGGGTGAGGTTTCATAGTACGTAGTGTGTGATCTACTGTATAAATGTGTTGATGTCATTGGAGCTACGACTCTCAGATTATACATCGTGTGATCTCTGTATATGCAACTAATAAGTTTCGAGCAAAAGCTATTGGCCTTTAAACTATGGCGTGTGATTCATCGTCCATGTTAGGACAGGACATGCTAATTTAGAGTACTTACGATGATTATTTGTTGGTGGACCACCCCCGGATTGCGCAATCCCTCAAGTGATATTCGGATTCTAGTAGGACGTATAGAGTATGCCTACAAATGCCGCTCACATGAATCTTTTTAGGTGGTTTCATGGTCTTATCAACGGTGAGGTTGTCCACACTGTTACGGGTGGCTGATGCTAGGTATATTCCTATACGGACCATAGGGTCACATCACTAGATGCAGTGATTAGATAGACTTTTGTGTTGAATTCTCAGCACAATCTCAATTCTACACGAGTATAGATAGCCAATCGCTGCTTATCGCTAACCCCATAAGACATTTTTCCGTTGTGTTTCTCCGTATTTCTATCATGAGTACCGGAACCGAGGGTGGAGAGAGAGTTGGTCGGGGTTTTGATATCGATGATATCCACTATCGATGTATTTCCGAACCGGCAGCTTGTATCTCGCTTTTGTTTTATTTTTATTAGGGATTCCAAGATCATTATTGGTCAATTTATTTAAAGTATTCCAGTTCAGCTTTTAATGCTTGTTTATTGGATTTATCAAAGGTCTTGAGTCGATGTTGGTTCAACTTGCACCCCGAGGTGGACTCCCGTGTTAAACCAAAGTGGTTCGACCAAGACTCCTTGGGTGAGGTTTCATAGTACAAAGAGTGTGTGATCTACCGTATAAATGTGTTGATGTCATTGGAGCTACGACTCTCGATTATACATCGTGTGATCTCTCGTATATGCAACTAATAAGTTTCGAGCAAAAGCTATTGGCCTTTAAACTATGGCGTGTGATTCATCGTCCATGTTAGGACAGGACATGCTAATTTAGAGTACTTACGATGATTATTTGTTGGTGGACCACCCCCGGATTGCGCAATCCCTCAAGTGATATTCAGATTCTAGTAGGACGTATAGAGTATGCCTACAAATGCTGCTCACATGAATCTTTTTAGGTGGTTTCATGGTCTTATCAACGGTGAGGTTGTCCACACTGTTACGGGTGGCTGATGCTAGGTATATTCCTATACGGACCATAGGGTCACATCACTAGATGCGTTGATTAGATAGACTTTTGTGTTGAATTCTCAAGACAATCTCAATTCTACACGAGTATAGATAGCCAATCGGTGCTTATCGCTAACCCCATAAGACATTTTTCCGTTGTGTTTCTCCGTATTTCTATCATGAGTACCGGAACCGAGGGTGGAGAGAGAGTTGGTCGGGGTTTTGATATCGATGATATCCACTATCGATGTATTTCCGAACCGGCAGCTGTATATCCGCTTTTGTTTTATTTTTATTAGGGATTCCAAGATCATTATTGGTCAATTTATTTAAAGTATTCCAGTTCAGATTTTAATGCTTGTTTATTGGATTTATCAAAGGTCTTGAGTCGATGTTGGTTCAACTTGCACCCTGAGGTGGACTCCCGTGTTAAACCAGTGGTTCGACCAAGACTCCTAGGGTGAGGTTTCATAGTACAAAGAGTGTGTGATCTACCGTATAAATGTGTTGATGTCATTGGAGCTACGACTCTCGATTATACATCGTGTGATCTCTCGTATATGCAACTAATAAGTTTCGAGCAAAAGCTATTGGCCTTTAAACTATGGCGTGTGATTCATCGTCCATGTTAGGACAGGACATGCTAATTTAGAGTACTTACGATGATTATTTGTTGGTGGACCACCCCCGGATTGCGCAATCCCTCAAGTGATATTCAGATTCTAGTAGGACGTATAGAGTATGCCTACAAATGCTGCTCACATGAATCTTTTTAGGTGGTTTCATGGTCTTATCAACGGTGAGGTTGTCCACACTGTTACGGGTGGCTGATGCTAGGTATATTCCTATACGGACCATAGGGTCACATCACTAGATGCAGTGATTAGATAGACTTTTGTGTTGAATTCTCAGCACAATCTCAATTCTACACGAGTATAGATAGCCAATCACTGCTTATCGCTAACCCCATAAGACATTTTTCCGTTGTGTTTCTCCGTATTTCTATCATGAGTACCGGAACCGAGGGTGGAGAGAGAGTTGGTCGGGGTTTTGATATCGATGATATCCATTATCGATGTATTTCGAACCGCAGCTTGTATCTCGCTTTTGTTTTATTTTTATTAGGGATTCCAAGATCATTATTGGTCAATTTATTTAAAGTATTCCAGTTCAGCTTTTAATGCTTGTTTATTGGATTTATCAAAGGTCTTGAGTCGATGTTGGTTCAACTTGCACCCCGAGGTGGACTCCCGTGTTAAACCAAAGTGGTTCGACCAAGACTCCTTGGGTGAGGTTTCATAGTACGATAGTGTGTGATCTACCGTATAAATGTGTTGATGTCATTAGAGCTACGACTCTCGCATTATACATCGTGTGATCTCTCGTATATGCAACTAATAAGTTTCGAGCAAAAGCTATTGGCCTTTAAACTATGGCGTGTGATTCATCGTCCATGTTAGGACAGACATGCTAATTTAGAGTACTTACGATGATTATTTGTTGGTGGACCACCCCCGGATTGCGCAATCCCTCAAGTGATATTCGGATTCTAGTAGGACGTATAGAGTATGCCTACAAATGCTGCTCACATGAATCTTTTTAGGTGGTTTCATGGTCTTATCAACGGTGAGGTTGTCCACACTGTTACGGGTGGCTGATGCTAGGTATATTCCTATACGGACCATAGGGTCACATCACTAGATGCAGTGATTAGATAGACTTTTGTGTTGAATTCTCAACACAATCTCAATTCTACACGAGTATAGATAGCCAATCAGTGCTTATCGCTAACCCCATAAGACATTTTTCCCTTGTGTTTCTCTGTATTTCGATCACGAGTACCGGAACCGAGGGTGGAGAGAGAGTTGGTCGGGGTTTTGATATCGATGATATCCATTATCGATGTATTTCGAACCGCAGCTTGTATCTCGCTTTTGTTTAATTTTCATTAGGGATTCCAAGATCATTATTGGTCAATTTATTTAAAGTATTCCAGTTCAGCTTTTAATGCTTGTTTATTGGATTTATCAAAGGTCTTGAGTCGAGGTTGGTTCAACTTGCACCCTGAGGTGGACTCCTGTGTTAAACCAGTGGTTCGACCAAGACTCCTTGGGTGAGGTTTCATAGTACAGTAGTGTGTGATCTACTGTATAAATGTGTTGATGTCATTGGAGCTACGGCTCTCAGATTATACATCGTGTGATCTCTGTATATGCAACTAATAAGTTTCGAGCAAAAGCTATTGGCCTTTAAACTATGGCGTGTGATTCATCGTCCATGTTAGGACAGGACATGCTAATTTAGAGTACTTACGATGATTATTTGTTGGTCGACCACCCCCGGATTGCGCAATCCCTCAAGTGATATTCAGATTCTAGTAGGACGTGTAGAGTATGCCTACAAATGCTGCTCACACGAATCTTTTTAGGTGGTTTCATGGTCTTATCAACGATGAGGTTGTCCACACTGTTACGGGTGGCTGATGCTAGGTATATTCCTATACGGACCATAGGGTCACATCACTAGATGCAGTGATTAGATAGACTTCCGTGTTGAATTCTCAACACAATCTCAATTCTACACGAGTATAGATAGCCAATCAGTGCTTATCGCTAACCCCATAAGACATTTTTCCCTTGTGTTTCTCTGTATTTCAGTCACGGGTACTGGAACTGAGGGTGGAGAGAGAGTTGGTCGGGGTTTTGATATCGATGATATCCATTATCGATGTATTTCGAACTGCAGCTTGTATCTGCTTTTGTTTTATTTTCATTAGGGATTCCAAGATCATTATTGGTCAATTTATTTAAAGTATTCCGGTTCGCTTTTAATGCTTGTTTATTGGATTTATCAAAGGTCTTGAGTCGAGGTTGGTTCAACTTGCACCCCGAGGTGGACTCCCGTGTTAAACCAGTGGTTCGACCAAGACTCCTAGGGTGAGGTTTCATAGTACGCAGTGTGTGATCTACCGTATAAATGTGTTGATGTCATTAGAGCTACGGCTCTCAAATTATACATCGTGTGATCTCTCGTATATGCAACTAATAAGTTTCGAGCAAAAGCTATTGGCCTTTAAACTGTGGCGTGTGATTCATCGTCCATGTTAGGACAAGATATGCTAATTTAGAGTACTTACGATGATTATTTGTTGGTAGACCACCCCTGGATTGCGCAATCCCTCAAGTGATATTCGCATTCTCGGGTAGGATGTGTAGAGTATGCCTACAAATGCTGCTCACGCGAATCTTTTTAAGTGGTTTCATGGTCATATCAACAGTGAGGTTGTCCACACTGTTACGGGTGGTGATCCTAGGTATATTCCTATACGGACCATAGGGTCACATCACTAGATGCGGTGATTAGATAGACTTCCGTGTTGAATTCTCAACACAATCTCAATTCTACACGAGTATAGATAGCCAATCGGTGCTTATCGCTAACCCCATAAGACATTTTTCCCTTGTGTTTCTCTCGTATTTCGGTCACGAGTACTGGAACCGAGGGTGGAGAGAGAGTTGGTCGGGGTTTTGATATCGATGATATCCATTATCGATGTATTTCGAACCGCAGCTTGTATCTCGCTTTTGTTTTATTTTCATTAGGGATTCCAAGATCATTATTGGTCAATTTATTTAAAGTATTCCAGTTCAGATTTTAATGCTTGTTTATTGGATTTATCAAAGGTCTTGAGTCGAGGTTGGTTCAACTTGCACCCCGAGGTGGACTCCTGTGTTAAACTAGTGGTTCGACCAAGACTCCTAGGGTGAGGTTTCATAGTACGGTAGTGTGTGATCTACTGTATAAATGTGTTGATGTCATTAGAGCTACGGCTCCCAGATTATACATCGTTTGATCTCTATATATGCAACTAATAAGTTTCGAGCAAAAGCTATTGGCCTTTAAACTGGGGCGTGTGATTCATCGTCCATGTTAGGACAGGATATGCTAATTTAGAGTACTTACGATGATTATTTGTTGGTGGACCACCCCCGGATTGCGCAATCCCTCAAGTGATATTCCGATTCTAGTAGGACGTATAGAGTATGCCTACAAATGCTCACATGAATCTTTTTAGGTGGTTTCATGGTCTTATCAACGGTGAGGTTGTCCACACCGTTACGGGTGGCTAGCTAGGTATATTCCTATACGGACCATAGGGTCACATCACTAGATGCAGTGATTAGATAGACTTTTGTGTTGAATTCTAAACACAATCTCAATTCTACACGAGTATAGATAGCCAATCGTGCTTATCGCTAACCCCATAAGACATTTTTCCCTTGTGTTTCTCCGTATTTCAATCACGGGTACCGGAACCGAGGGTGGAGAGAGAGTTGGTCGGGGTTTTGATATCGATGATATCCATTATCGATGTATTTCCGAACTGCGTTGTATATGCTTTTGTTTTATTTTCATTAGGGATTCCAAGATCATTATTGGTCAATTTATTTAAAGTATTCCGCTTCAGATTTTAATGCTTGTTTATTGGATTTATCAAAGGTCTTGAGTCGAGGTTGGTTCAACTTGCACCCCGAGGTGGACTCCCGTGTTAAACCAAAGTGGTTCGACCAAGACTCCTAGGGTGAGGTTTCATAGTACGCTAGTGTGTGATCTACCGTATAAATGTGTTGATGTCATTGGAGCTACGGCTCTCGCATTATACATCGTGTGATCTCTCGTATATGCAACTAATAAGTTTCGAGCAAAAGCTATTGGCCTTTAAACTATGGCGTGTGATTCATCGTCCATGTTAGGACAAAGATATGCTAATTTAGAGTACTTACGATGATTATTTGTTGGTCGACCACCCCCGGATTGCGCAATCCCTCAAGTGATATTCGATTCTAGTAGGACGTGTAGAGTATGCCTACAAATGCTGCTCACACGAATCTTTTTAGGTGGTTTCATGGTCTTATCAACGGTGAGGTTGTCCACACCGTTACGGGTGGCTGATGCTAGGTATATTTCTATACGGACCATAGGGTCACATCACTAGATGTAGTGATTAGATAGACTTCCGTGTTGAATTCTCAGCACAATCTCAATTCTACACGAGTATAGATAGCCAATCAGTGCATATCGCTAACCCATAAGACATTTTTCCCTTGTGTTTCTCTGTATTTCAGTCACGGGTACTGGAACCGAGGGTGGAGAGAGAGTTGGTCGGGGTTTTGATATCGATGATATCCATTAATCGATGTATTTCGAACTGCAGCTTGTATCTCGCTTTTATTTTATTTTCATTAGGGATTCCAAGATCATTATTGGTCAATTTATTTAAAGTATTCCAGTTCATATTTTAATGCTTGTTTATTGGATTTATCAAAGGTCTTGAGTTGAGGTTGGTTCAACTTGCACCCCGAGGTGGACTCTCGTGTTAAACCAATGGTTCGACCAAGACTCCTAAGGTGAGGTTTCATAGTACAGTAGTGTGTGATCTACTGTATAAATGTGTTGATGTCATTAGAGCTATGGCTCCCAGATTATACATCGTGTGATCTCTGTATATGCAAGTAATAAGTTTCGAGCAAAAGCTATTGGCCTTTAATCTGTGGCGTGTGATTCATCGTCCATGTTAGGATAGGATATGCTAATTTAGAGTACTTACGATGATTATTTGTTGGTCGACCACCCCCGGATTGCGCAATCCCTCAAGTGATATTCCGATTCTAGTAGGACGTGTAGAGTATGCCTACAAATGCTGCTCACACGAATCTGTTTAGGTGGTTTCATGGTCTTATCAACAGTGAGGTTGTCCACACTGTTACGGGTGGCTCATCCTAGGTATATTCCTATACGGACCATAGGGTCACATCACTAGATGCAGTGATTAGATAGACTTCCGTGTTGAATTCTAAACACAATCTCAATTCTACACGAGTATAGATAGCCAATCAAGGCATATCGCTAACCCCGAAGACATTTTTCCCTTGTGTTTCTCTGTATTTCAGTCACGAGTACTGGAACTGAGGGTGGAGAGAGAGTTGGTCGGGGTTTTGATATCAGATGATATCCATTATCGATGTATTTCTGAACTGCAGTTGTATATGCTTTTGTTTTATTTTCATTAGGGATTCCAAGATCATTATTGGTCAATTTATTTAAAGTATTCCAGTTCAGATGTTAATGTTTGTTTATTGGATTTATCAAAGGTCTTGAGTCGAGGTTGGTTCAACTTGCACCCTGAGGTGGACTCCTGTGTTAAACCAGTGGTTCGACCAAGACTCCTAGGGTGAGGTTTCATAGTACAGTAGTGTGTGATCTACTGTATAAATGTGTTGATGTCATTATAGCTATGGCTCTCAGATTATACATCGTGTGATCTCTGTATATGCAACTAATAAGTTTCGAGCAAAAGCTATTGGCCTTTAATCTGTGGCGTGTGATTCATCGTCCATGTTAGGACAGGATATGCTAATTTAGAGTACTTACGATGATTATTTGTTGGTGGACCACCCCCTGATTGCGATCTCAAGTGATATTCGATTCTAGTAGGACGTGTAAGTATGCCTACAAATGCGTATGAATCTGTTTAGGTGGTTTCATGGTCTTATCAACAGTGAGGTTGTCCACACTGTTACGGGTGGCTGATCCTAGGTATATTCCTATACGGACCATAGGGTCACATCACTAGATGCAGTGATTAGATAGACTTCCGTGTTGAATTCTAAACACAATCTCAATTCTACACGAGTATAGATAGCCAATCAGTGCTTATCGCTAACCCCAGAAGACATTTTTCCCTTGTGTTTCTCGTATTTCGGTCACGAGTACCGGAACCGAGGGTGGAGAGAGAGTTGGTCGGGGTTTTGATATCGATGATATCCATTATCGATGTATTTCGAACTGGCAGTTGTATCTGATTTTGTTTTATTTTCATTAGGGATTCCAAGATCATTATTGGTCAATTTATTTAAAGTATTCCGGTTCAGATTTTAATGCTTGTTTATTGGATTTATCAAAGGTCTTGAGTCGAGGTTGGTTCAACTTGCACCCGAGGTGGACTCCGTGTTAAACCAATGGTTCGACCAAGACTCCTAGGGTGAGGTTTCATAGTACGTAGTGTGTGATCTACCGTATAAATGTGTTGATGTCATTGGAGCTACGGCTCTCGGATTATACATCGTGTGATCTCTCTATATGCAACTAATAAGTTTCGAGCAAAAGCTATTGGCCTTTAAACTGGCGTGTGATTCATCGTCCATGTTAGGACAGGATATGCTAATTTAGAGTACTTACGATGATTATTTGTTGGTTGACCACCCCCGGATTGCACAATCCCTCAAGTGATATTCAGATTCTGGTAGGACGTGTAGAGTATGCCTACAAATGCTGCTCACACGAATCTTTTTAGGTGGTTTCATGGTCTTAATCAACGGTGAGGTTGTCCACACTATTACGGGTGGCTGATGCTAGGTATATTTCTATACGGACCATAGGGTCACATCACTAGATGTAGTGATTAGATAGACTTCCGTGTTGAATTCTCAGCACAATCTCAATTCTACAGGAGTATAGATAGCCAATCGCTGCTTATCGCTAACCCCATAAGACATTTTTCCCTTGTGTTTCTCTCGTATTTCGATCACGGGTACTGGAACTGAGGGTGGAGAGAGAGTTGGTCGGGGTTTTGATATCAGATGATATCCATTAATGATGTATTTCTGAACTGCAGTTGTATCTGCTTTTATTTTATTTTCATTAGGGATTTCTAGATCATTATTGATCAATTTATTTAAAGTATTCCAGTTCATATTTTAATGCTTGTTTATTGGATTTATCAAAGGTCTTGAGTTGAGGTTGGTTGAACTTGCACCCTGAGGTGGACTCCTGTGTTAAACTAGTGGTTCGACCAAGACTCATAAGGTGAGGTTTCATATTACAGTAGTGTGTGATCTACTGTATAAATGTGTTGATGTCATTAGAGCTATGGCTCTCGCATTATACATCGTGTGATCTCTGTATATGCAAGTAATAAGTTTCGAGCAAAAGCTATTGGCCTTTAATCTGTGGCGTGTGATTCATTGTCCATGTTAGGATAGGATATGCTAATTTAGAGTACTTACGATGATTATTTGTTGGTCGACCACCCCCAAATTGCGCAATCCCTCAAGTGATATTCAGATTCTGGTAGGACGTGTAGAGTATGCCTACAAATGCTGCTCACACGAATCTTTTTAGGTGGTTTCATGGTCTTATCAACGGTGAGGTTGTCCACACTATTATGGGTGGCTGATGCTAGGTATATTCCTATACGGACCATAGGGTCACATCACTAGATGCAGTGATTAGATAGACTTCCGTGTTGAATTCTAAACACAATCTCAATTCTACACGAGTATAGATAGCCAATCAGTGCTTATCGCAAACCGCAGAAGACATTTTTCCCTTATGTTTCTCCGTATTTCGGTCCACGGGTACCGGAACCGAGGGTGGAGAGAGAGTTGGTCGGGGTTTTGATATCGATGATATCCATTATCGATGTATTTCTGAACTGCAGTTGTATCTGCTTTTGTTTTATTTTCATTAGGGATTCCAAGATCATTATTGGTCAATTTATTTAAAGTATTCCAGTTCAGAGTTTAATGCTTGTTTATTGGATTTATCAAAGGTCTTGAGTCGAGATTGGTTCAACTTGCACCCTGAGGTGGACTCCTGTGTTCAACCAGTGGTTCGACCAAGACTCCTAGTGTGAGGTTTCATAGTACAGTAGTGTGTGATCTACTGTATAAATGTGTTGATGTCATTAGAGCTACGGCTCTCAGATTATACATCGTGTGATCTCTGTATATGCAACTAATAAGTTTCGAGCAAAAGCTATTGGCCTTTAAACCGTGGCGTGTGATTCATCGTCCATGTTAGGACAGATATGCTAATTTAGAGTACTTACGATGATTATTTGTTGGTCGACCACCCCCGAATTGCGCAATCCCTCAAGTGATATTCAGATTCTGGTAGGACGTGTAGAGTATGCCTACAAATGCTGCTCACACGAAGCTTTTTAGGTGGTTTCATGGTCTTATCAACGGTGAGGTTGTCCACACTGTTACGGGTGGCTGATGCTAGGTATATTTCTATACGGACCATAGGGTCACATCACTAGATGTAGTGATTAGATAGACTTCCGTGTTGAATTCTCAACACAATCTCAATTCTACACGAGTATAGATAGCCAATCGCTGCATATCGCTAACCCCATAAGACATTTTTTCCCTTGTGTTTCTCCGTATTTCATCACGGGTACTAGAACTGAGGGTGGAGAGAGAGTTGGTCGGGGTTTTGATATCAGATGATATCCATTAATGATGTATTTCTGATCTGCAGTTGTATCTGCTTTTATTTTATTTTCATTAGGGATTTCTAGATCATTATTGATCAATTTATTTAAAGTATTCTAGTTCATATTTTAATGCTTGTTTATTGGATTTATCAAAGGTCTTGAGTTGAGGTTGGTTTAACTTGCACCCTGAGGTGGACTCCTGTGTTAAACCAGTGGTTCGACCAAGACTCCTAAGGTGAGGTTTCATAGTACAGTAGTGTGTGATCTACTGTATAAATGTGTTGATGTCATTAGAGCTATGGCTCTCGCATTATACATCGTGTGATCTCTCGTATATGCAACTAACAAGTTTCGAGCAAAAGCTATTGGCTTTTAAACTGGGGCGTGTGATTCATCGTCCATGTTAGGATAGGATATGCTAATTTAGAGTACTTACGATGATTATTTGTTGGTCGACCACCCCCGGATTGCGCAATCCCTCAAGTGATATTCGCATTCCGGTAGGACGTGTAGAGTATGCCTACAAATGCCGCTCACACGAATCTTTTTAGGTGGTTTCATGGTCTTATCAACGGTGAGGTTGTCCACACTGTTACGGGTGGCCGATGCTAGGTATATTTCTATACGGACCATAGGGTCACATCACTAGATGCATTGATTAGATAGACTTCCGTGTTGAATTCTCAGACAATCTCAATTCTACACGAGTATAGATAGTCAATTGTGGTTATCGCTAACCCCATAAGACATTTTTCCCTTGTGTTTCTCTTTATTTCAGTCACGAGTACTGGAACTGAGGGTGGAGAGAGAGTTGGTCGGGGTTTTGATATCAGATGATGTCCGTTATCGATGTATTTCTGAACTGTAGTTGTATGTGCTTTCGTTTTCATTTCAATAGGGATTCCAAGATGATTATTGGTCAATTTATTTAAAGTATTCCAGTTCAGGATTTTAATACTTGTTTATTGGATTTATCAAAGGTCTTGAGTCGAGGTTGGTTCGACTTGCACCCCGAGGTGGACTCTCGTGTTAAACTAATGGTTCGACCAAGACTCCTAGGGTGAGGGTTCATAGTACGCAGTGTGTGATCTACCGTATAAATGTGTTGATGTCATTAGAGCTATGGCTCCCAGATTATACATCGTGTGGTCTCTGTATATGCAAGTAATAAGTTTCGAGCAAAAGCTATTGGCCTTTAATCTGTGGCGTGTGATTCATTGTCCATGTTAGGATAGGATATGCTAATTTAGAGTACTTACGATGATTATTTGTTGGTCGACCACCCCCGGATTGCGCAATCCCTCAAGTGATATTCTGATTCTAGTAGGACGTGTAGAGTATGCCTACAAATGCCGCGCACATGAATCTTTTTAGGTGGTTTCATGGTCTTATCAACGGTGAGGTTGTCCACACCGTTACGGGTGGCCGATGCTAGGTATATTCCTATACGGACAATAGGGTCACATCACTAGATGCATTGATTAGATAGACTTCTGTGTTGAATTCTCAGCACAATCTCAATTCTACACAAGTATAGATAGCCAATTGGTGGTTATCGCTAACCCCATAAGACATTTTTCCCTTGTGTTTCTCTTTATTTCGCTCACGAGTTCGGAACCGAGGGTGGAGAGAGAGTTGGTCGGGGTTTTGATATCGATGATGTCCATTATCGATGTATTTCGAACCGTAGTTGTATATGCTTTTATTTTATTTTCAATAGGGATTCCAAGATGATTATTGGTCAATTTATTTAAAGTATTCCGGTTCAGATTTTAATGCTTGTTTATTGGATTTATCAAAGGTCTTGAGTCGAGGTTTGTTCGACTTGCACCCCGAGGTGGACTCCCGTGTTAAACCAATGGTTCGACCAAGACTCCTAGGGTGAGGTTTCATAGTACGATAGTGTGTGATCTACCGTATAAATGTGTTGATGTCATTGGAGCTACGGCTCCCGCATTATACATCGTGTGGTCTCTCGTATATGCAAGTAATAAGTTTCGAGCAAAAGCTATTGGCCTTTAATCCGTGGCGTGTGATTCATCGTCCATGTTAGGATAGGATATGCTAATTTAGAGTACTTACGATGATTATTTGTTGGTCGACCACCCCCCGATTGCGCAATCCCTCAAGTGATATTCGTATTCGGGTAGGACGTGTAGAGTATGCCTACAAATGCCGCTCACACGAATCTTTTTAGGTGGTTTCATGGTCTTATCAACGGTGAGGTTGTCCACACCGTTACGGGTGGCCGATGCTAGGTATATTTCTATACGGACCATAGGGTCACAAAACTAGATGCATTGATTAGATAGACTTCCGTGTTGAATTCTCAGCACAATCTCAATTCTACACGAGTATAGATAGTCAATTAGTGGTTATCGCTAACCCCATAAGACATTTTTCCCCTTGTGTTTCTCTTTATTTCAGTCACGAGTACTGGAACTGAGGGTGGAGAGAGAGTTGGTCGGGGTTTTGATATCGATGATATCCATTATCGATGTATTTCCGAACCGTAGTTGTATCTCGCTTTTGTTTTATTTTCATTAGGGATTCCAAGATCATTATTGGTCAATTTATTTAAAGTATTCCAGTTCAGATTTTAATGCTTGTTTATTGGATTTACCAAAGGTCTTGAGTCGAGGTTGGTTCGACTTGCACCCTGAGGTAGACTCATGTGTTAAACCAGTGGTTCGTCCAAGACTCCTAGGGTGAGGTTTCATAGTACGCAGTGTGTGATCTACCGTATAAATGTGTTGATGTCATTAGAGCTACGGCTCTCGCATTATACATCCTGTGATCTCTCGTATATGCAACTAATAAGTTTCGAGCAAAAGCTATTGGCCTTTAAACCGTGGCGTGTGATTCATCGTCCATGTTAGGACAGGATATGCTAATTTAGAGTACTTACGATGATTATTTGTTGGTCGACCACCCCCGGATTGCGCAATCCCTCAAGTGATATTCGCATTCTCGGTAGGACGTGTAGAGTATGCCTACAAATGCCGCTCACACGAATCTTTTTAGGTGGTTTCATGGTCTTATCAACGGTGAGGTTGTCCACACCGTTACGGGTGGCCGATGCTAGGTATATTTCTATACGGACCATAGGGTCACATCACTAGATGCATTGATTAGATAGACTTCCGTGTTGAATTCTCAAGACAATCTCAATTCTACACGAGTATAGATAGCAAATCGTGGTTATCGCTAACCCCATAAGACATTTTTCCCTTGTGTTTCTCCGTATTTCACCACGAGTACTGGAACCGAGGGTGGAGGGAGAGTTGGTCGGGGTTTTGATATCGATGATATCCATTATCGATGTATTTCGAACCGTAGTTGTATCTGCTTTTGTTTTATTTTCATTAGGGATTCCAAGATCATTATTGGTCAATTTATTTAAAGTATTCCAAATTTCGTATTTTAATGCTTGTTTATTGGATTTATCAAAGGTCTTGAGTCGAGGTTGGTTCGACTTGCACCCCGAGGTGGACTCTCGTGTTAAACCAGTGGTTCGACCAAGACTCCTAGGGTGAGGTTTCATAGTACGAGTGTGTGATCTACCGTATAAATGTGTTGATGCCATTAGAGCTACGGCTCTCGCATTATACATCGTGTGATCTCTCGTATATGCAACTAATAAGTTTCGAGCAAAAGCTATTGGCCTTTAAACCGTGGCGTGTGATTCATCGTCCATGTTAGGACAGATATGCTAATTTAGAGTACTTACGATGATTATTTGTTGGTCGACCACCCCCGGATTGCGCAATCCCTCAAGTGATATTAAGATTCTGTAGGACGTGTAGAGTATGCCTACAAATGTCGCTCACACGAATCTTTTTAGGTGGTTTCATGGTCTTATCAACGGTGAGGTTGTCCACACTGTTACGGGGTGGCCGATGCTAGGTATATTTCTATACGGACCATAGGGTCACATCACTAGATGCATTGATTAGATAGACTTCCGTGTTGAATTCTCAACACAATCTCAATTCTACACGAGTATAGATAGCCAATTAGTGGTTATCGCTAACCCCATAAGACATTTTTCCCTTGTGTTTCTCTTTATTTCGCCACGAGTACCGGAACCGAGGGTGGAGAGAGAGTTTGTCGGGGTTTTGATATCGATGATATCCATTATCGATGTATTTCGAACCGTAGTTGTATCCGCTTTTGTTTTATTTTCATTAGGGATTCCAAGATCATTATTGGTCAATTTATTTAAAGTATTCCAGCCCGATTTTAATGCTTGTTTATTGGATTTATCAAAGGTCTTGAGTCGAGGTTGGTTCGACTTGCACCCCGAGGTGGACTCCTCGTGTTAAACCAGTGGTTCGACCAAGACTCCTAGGGTGAGGTTTCATAGTACAAGAGTGTGTGATCTACCGTATAAATGTGTTGATGTCATTAGAGCTACGGTCTCGCATTATACATCGTGTGATCTCTCGTATATGCAACTAATAAGTTTCGAGCAAAAGCTATTGGCCTTTAAACCGGGGCGTGTGATTCATCGTCCATGTTAGGACAGATATGCTAATTTAGAGTACTTACGATGATTATTTGTTGGTCGACCACCCCCGGATTGCGCAATCCCTCAAGTGATATTCGCATTCGGTAGGACGTGTAGAGTATGTCTACAAATGCCGCTCACACGAATCTTTTTAGGTGGTTTCATGGTCTTATCAACGGTGAGGTTGTCCACACCGTTACGGGTGGCCGATGCTAGGTATATTTCTATACGGACCATAGGGTCACATCACTAGATGCAGTGATTAGATAGACTTCCGTGTTGAATTCTCAACACAATCTCAATTCTACACGAGTATAGATAGCCAATCAGTGGTTATCGCTAACCCCATAAGACATTTTCCCCTTGTGTTTCTCTTTATTTCAGTCACGAGTACTGGAACTGAGGGTGGAGAGAGAGTTGGTCGGGGTTTTGATATCAGATGATATCCATTATCGATGTATTTCTGAACTGTAGTTGTATATGCTTTCGTTTTCTTTTCATTAGGGATTCCAAGATGATTATTGGTCAATTTATTTAAAGTATTCCAGTTCAGATTTTAATGCTTGTTTATTGGATTTATCAAAGGTCTTGAGTCGAGGTTGGTTCGACTTGCACCCCGAGGTGGACTCCCGTGTTAAACCAATGGTTCGTCCAAGACTCCTAGGGTGAGGTTTCATAGTACAGTGTGTGATCTACCGTATAAATGTGTTGATGTCATTAGAGCTACGGCTCTCGCATTATACATCGTGTGATCTCTCGTATATGCTACTAATAAGTTTCGAGCAAAAGCTATTGGCCTTTAAACCGGAGCGTGTGATTCATCGTCCATGTTAGGACAGGATATGCTAATTTAGAGTACTTACGATGATTATTTGTTGGTCGACCACCCCCGGATTGCGCAATCCCTCAAGTGATATTAAGATTCCCCGGTAGGACGTGTAGAGTATGCCTACAAATGCCGCTCACACGAATCTTTTTAGGTGGTTTCATGGTCTTATCAACGGTGAGGTTGTCCACACCGTTACGGGTGGCCGATGCTAGGTATATTTCTATACGGACCATAGGGTCACAAAACTAGATGCATTGATTAGATAGACTTCCGTGTTGAATTCTCAAGACAATCTCAATTCTACACGAGTATAGATAGTCAATTAGTGGTTATCGCTAACCCCATAAGACATTTTTCCCCTTGTGTTTCTCTTTATTTCAGTCACGAGTACTGGAACTGAGGGTGGAGAGAGAGTTGGTCGGGGTTTTGATATCAGATGATATCCATTATCGATGTATTTCTGAACTGTAGTTGTATATGCTTTCGTTTTCTTTTCAATAGGGATTCCAAGATGATTCTTGGTCAATTTATTTAAAGTATTCCAGTTCAGATTTTAATGCTTGTTTATTGGATTTACCAAAGGTCTTGAGTCGAGGTTGGTTCGACTTGCACCCTGAGGTAGACTCCCCGTGTTAAACCAAAGGGTTCGTCCAAGACTCCTAAGGTGAGGTTTCATAGTACAGTAGTGTGTGATCTACTGTATAAATGTGTTGATGTCATTAGAGCTACGGTCTCAGATTATACATCGTGTGATCTCTGTATATGCTACTAATAAGTTTCGAGCAAACGCTATTGGCCTTTAAACCGGAGCGTGTGATTCATCGTCCATGTTAGCCAGATATGCTAATTTAGAGTACTTACGATGATTATTTGTTGGTCGACCACCCCCGGATTGCGCAATCCCTCAAGTGATATTCGCATTCTCTGGTAGACGTGTAGAGTATGTCTACAAATGCCGCTCACACGAATCTTTTTAGGTGGTTTCATGGTCTTATCAACGGTGAGGTTGTCCACACCGTTACGGGTGGCCGATGCTAGGTATATTTCTATACGGACCATAGGGTCACAAAACTAGATGCATTGATTAGATAGACTTCCGTGTTGAATTCTCAAGACAATCTCAATTCTACACGAGTATAGATAGTCAATTAGTGGTTATCGCTAACCCCATAAGACATTTTCCCTTGTGTTTCTCTTTATTTCAGCCACGAGTACCGGAACCGAGGGTGGAGAGAGAGTTGGTCGGGGTTTTGATATCGATGATATCCATTATCGATGTATTTCCGAACCGTAGTTGTATATGCTTTCGTTTTCTTTTCATTAGGGATTCCAAGATGATTCTTGGTCAATTTATTTAAAGTATTCCAAGCTCGGATTTTAATGCTTGTTTATTGGATTTATCAAAGGTCTTGAGTCGAGGTTTGTTCGACTTGCACCCCGAGGTAGACTCTCGTGTTAAACCAAAGGTTCGTCCATGACTCCTAGGGTGAGGTTTCATGTTACGCAGTGTGTGATCTACCGTATAAATGTGTTGATGTCATTAGAGCTACGGTCTCGCATTATACATCGTGTGATCTCCGTATATGCTACTAATAAGTTTCGAGCAAAAGCTATTGGCCTTTAAACTCGGAGCGTGTGATTCATCGTCCATGTTAGCACAGATATGCTAATTTAGAGTACTTACGATGATTATTTGTTGGTCGACCACCCCCGGATTGCGCAATCCCTCAAGTGATATTAAGATTCTGGTAGGACGTGTAGAGTATGCCTACAAATGCTGCTCACACGAATCTTTTTAGGTGGTTTCATGGTCTTATCAACGGTGAGGTTGTCCACACTGTTACGGGTGGCTGATGCTAGGTATATTTCTATACGGACCATAGGGTCACAAAACTAGATGCATTGATTAGATAGACTTCCGTGTTGAATTCTCAAGACAATCTCAATTCTACACGAGTATAGATAGTCAATTAGTGGTTATCGCTAACCCCATAAGACATTTTTTCCCTTGTGTTTCTCTTTATTTCCGCTACGAGTACCGGAACCGAGGGTGGAGAGAGAGTTGGTCGGGGTTTTGATATCGATGATATCCATTATCGATGTATTTCGAACCGTAGTTGTATATGCTTTCGTTTTATTTTCATTAGGGATTCCAAGATGATTCTTGGTCAATTTATTTAAAGTATTCCGATTCAGATTTTAATGCTTTTTTATTGGATTTATCAAAGGTCTTGAGTCGAGGTTTGTTCGACTTGCACCCCGAGGTAGACTCTGTGTTAAACCAATGGTTCGTCCAAGACTCCTAGGGTGAGGTTTCATAAGTACAAGAGTGTGTGATCTACTATATAAATGTGTTGATGTCATTAGAGCTACGGCTCTCGCATTATACATCGTGTGGTCTCTCGTATATGCAAGTAATAAGTTTCGAGCAAAAGCTATTGGCCTTTAATTGTGGCGTGTGATTCATTGTCCATGTTAGGATAGGATATGCTAATTTAGAGTACTTACGATGATTATTTGTTGGTCGACCACCCCCGGATTGCGCAATCCCTCAAGTGATATTCAGATTCTGGTAGGACGTGTAGAGTATGCCTACAAATGCTGCTCACACGAATCTTTTTAGGTGGTTTCATGGTCTTATCAACGGTGAGGTTGTCCACACCGTTACGGGTGGCCGATGCTAGGTATATTTCTATACGGACCATAGGGTCACAAAACTAGATGCATTGATTAGATAGACTTCCGTGTTGAATTCTCAAAGACAATCTCAATTCTACACGAGTATAGATAGTCAATTAGTGGTTATCGCTAACCCCATAAGACATTTTTCCCTTGTGTTTCTCTTTATTTCAGTCACGAGTACTGGAACTGAGGGTGGAGAGAGAGTTGGTCGGGGTTTTGATATCAGATGATGTCCATTATCGATGTATTTCTGAACTGTAGTTGTATGTGCTTTCGTTTTCTTTTCAATAGGGATTCCAAGATGATTCTTGGTCAATTTATTTAAAGTATTCCAGTTCAGATTTTAATGCTTGTTTATTGGATTTATCAAAGGTCTTGAGTCGAGGTTTGTTCGACTTGCACCCCGAGGTAGACTCCGTGTTAAACCAATGGTTCGTCCAAGACTCCTAGGGTGAGGTTTCATAGTACAAAGAGTGTGTGATCTACTGTATAAATGTGTTGATGTCATTAGAGCTATGGCTCCCAGATTATACATCGTGTGGTCTCTGTATATGCAAGTAATAACTTTCGAGCAAAAGCTATTGGCCTTTAATCTGTGGCGTGTGATTCATTGTCCATGTTAGGATAGGATATGCTAATTTAGAGTACTTACGATGATTATTTGTTGGTCGACCACCCCCGGATTGCGCAATCCCTCAAGTGATATTCAGATTCTGGTAGGACGTGTAGAGTATGCCTACAAATGCCGCTCACACGAATCTTTTTAGGTGGTTTCATGGTCTTATCAACGGTGAGGTTGTCCACACTGTTACGGGTGGCTGATGCTAGGTATATTTCTATACGGACCATAGGGTCACAAAACTAGATGCATTGATTAGATAGACTTCCGTGTTGAATTCTCAGCACAATCTCAATTCTACACGAGTATAGATAGTCAATTAGTGGTTATCGCTAACCCCATAAGACATTTTTCCCTTGTGTTTCTCTTTATTTCAGTCACGAGTACTGGAACTGAGGGTGGAGAGAGAGTTGGTCGGGGTTTTGATATCGATGATGTCCATTATCGATGTATTTCCGAACCGTAGTTGTATGTGCTTTCGTTTTCTTTTCAATAGGGATTCCAAGATGATTCTTGGTCAATTTATTTAAAGTATTCCAAATTCGATTTTAATGCTTTTTTATTGGATTTATCAAAGGTCTTGAGTCGAGGTTTGTTCGACTTGCACCCCGAGGTAGACTCTCGTGTTAAACCAAAGGGTTCGTCCAAGACTCCTAGGGTGAGGTTTCATAGTACGTAGTGTGTGATCTACCGTATAAATGTGTTGATGTCATTAGAGCTACGGCTCCCGCATTATACATCGTGTGATCTCTCGTATATGCTACTAATAAGTTTCGAGCAAAAGCTATTGGCCTTTAAACCGGAGCGTGTGATTCATCGTCCATGTTAGCACAGATATGCTAATTTAGAGTACTTACGATGATTATTTGTTGGTCGACCACCCCCGGATTGCGCAATCCCTCAAGTGATATTAAGATTCGGTAGGACGTGTAGAGTATGCCTACAAATGTCGCTCACACGAATCTTTTTAGGTGGTTTCATGGTCTTATCAACGGTGAGGTTGTCCACACTGTTACGGGTGGCTGATGCTAGGTATATTTCTATACGGACCATAGGGTCACAAAACTAGATGCATTGATTAGATAGACTTCCGTGTTGAATTCTCACCACAATCTCAATTCTACACGAGTATAGATAGTCAATTAGTGGTTATCGCTAACCCCATAAGACATTTTCCCCTTGTGTTTCTCTTTATTTCAGTCACGAGTACTGGAACTGAGGGTGGAGAGAGAGTTGGTCGGGGTTTTGATATCAGATGATATCCATTATCGATGTATTTCTGAACTGTAGTTGTATATGCTTTCGTTTTCTTTTCAATAGGGATTCCAAGATGATTCTTGGTCAATTTATTTAAAGTATTCCAGCTTCGATTTTAATGCTTTTTTATTGGATTTATCAAAGGTCTTGAGTCGAGGTTTGTTCGACTTGCACCCCGAGGTAGACTCCCGTGTTAAACCAAGGTTCGTCCAAGACTCCTAGGGTGAGGTTTCATAGTACGCAGTGTGTGATCTACCGTATAAATGTGTTGATGTCATTAGAGCTACGGTCTCGCATTATACATCGTGTGATCTCTCGTATATGCTACTAATAAGTTTCGAGCAAAAGCTATTGGCCTTTAAACCGGAGCGTGTGATTCATCGTCCATGTTAGCACAAGATATGCTAATTTAGAGTACTTACGATGATTATTTGTTGGTCGACCACCCCCGGATTGCGCAATCCCTCAAGTGATATTCGGATTCGGTAGGACGTGTAGAGTATGCCTACAAATGCCGCTCACACGAATCTTTTTAGGTGGTTTCATGGTCTTATCAACGGTGAGGTTGTCCACACCGTTACGGGTGGCCGATGCTAGGTATATTTCTATACGGACCATAGGGTCACAAAACTAGATGCATTGATTAGATAGACTTCCGTGTTGAATTCTCAAGACAATCTCAATTCTACACGAGTATAGATAGTCAATTAGTGGTTATCGCTAACCCCATAAGACATTTTCCCCTTGTGTTTCTCTTTTATTTCACCACGAGTACCGGAACCGAGGGTGGAGAGAGAGTTGGTCGGGGTTTTGATATCAGATGATATCCATTATCGATGTATTTCTGAACTGTAGTTGTATATGCTTTCGTTTTCTTTTCAATAGGGATTCCAAGATGATTCTTGGTCAATTTATTTAAAGTATTCCAGTTCAGATTTTAATGCTTTTTTATTGGATTTATCAAAGGTCTTGAGTCGAGGTTTGTTCGACTTGCACCCCGAGGTAGACTCCCGTGTTAAACCAAAGGTTCGTCCAAGACTCCTAGGGTGAGGTTTCATAGTACGCAGTGTGTGATCTACCGTATAAATGTGTTGATGTCATTAGAGCTACGGTCTCGCATTATACATCGTGTGATCTCTCGTATATGCTACTAATAAGTTTCGAGCAAAAGCTATTGGCCTTTAAACCGGAGCGTGTGATTCATCGTCCATGTTAGCACAGGATATGCTAATTTAGAGTACTTACGATGATTATTTGTTGGTCGACCACCCCCGGATTGCGCAATCCCTCAAGTGATATTAAGATTCGGTAGGACGTGTAGAGTATGCCTACAAATGCCGCTCACACGAATCTTTTTAGGTGGTTTCATGGTCTTATCAACGGTGAGGTTGTCCACACCGTTACGGGTGGCCGATGCTAGGTATATTTCTATACGGACCATAGGGTCACAAAACTAGATGCATTGATTAGATAGACTTCCGTGTTGAATTCTCAAGACAATCTCAATTCTACACGAGTATAGATAGTCAATTAGTGGTTATCGCTAACCCCATAAGACATTTTCCCCTTGTGTTTCTCTTTATTTCAGTCACGAGTACTGGAACTGAGGGTGGAGAGAGAGTTGGTCGGGGTTTTGATATCAGATGATATCCATTATCGATGTATTTCTGAACTGTAGTTGTATATGCTTTCGTTTTCTTTTCAATAGGGATTCCAAGATGATTCTTGGTCAATTTATTTAAAGTATTCCAATTAGATTTTAATGCTTTTTTATTGGATTTATCAAAGGTCTTGAGTCGAGGTTTGTTCGACTTGCACCCTGAGGTAGACTCCTGTGTTAAACCAATGGTTCGTCCAAGACTCCTAGGGTGAGGTTTCATAGTACAGTAGTGTGTGATCTACTGTATAAATGTGTTGATGTCATTAGAGCTATGGCTCTCGCATTATACATCGTGTGATCTCTCGTATATGCTACTAATAAGTTTCGAGCAAAAGCTATTGGCCTTTAAACCGGAGCGTGTGATTCATCGTCCATGTTAGCACAGGATATGCTAATTTAGAGTACTTACGATGATTATTTGTTGGTCGACCACCCCCGGATTGCGCAATCCCTCAAGTGATATTCGTATTCCGGTAGACGTGTAGAGTATGCCTACAAATGCCGCTCACACGAATCTTTTTAGGTGGTTTCATGGTCTTATCAACGGTGAGGTTGTCCACACCGTTACGGGTGGCCGATGCTAGGTATATTTCTATACGGACCATAGGGTCACAAAACTAGATGCATTGATTAGATAGACTTCCGTGTTGAATTCTCAAAGACAATCTCAATTCTACACGAGTATAGATAGTCAATTAGTGGTTATCGCTAACCCCATAAGACATTTTCCCCTTGTGTTTCTCTTTATTTCGACCACGAGTACCGGAACCGAGGGTGGAGAGAGAGTTGGTCGGGGTTTTGATATCGATGATATCCATTATCGATGTATTTCTGAACTGTAGTTGTATATGCTTTCGTTTTCTTTTCAATAGGGATTCCAAGATGATTCTTGGTCAATTTATTTAAAGTATTCCAGTTCAGATTTTAATGCTTTTTTATTGGATTTATCAAAGGTCTTGAGTCGAGGTTTGTTCGACTTGCACCCTGAGGTAGACTCCTGTGTTAAACCAGTGGTTCGTCCAAGACTCCTAGGGTGAGGTTTCATAGTACAGTAGTGTGTGATCTACCGTATAAATGTGTTGATGTCATTAGAGCTACGGTCTCAGATTATACATCGTGTGATCTCTGTATATGCTACTAATAAGTTTCGAGCAAAAGCTATTGGCCTTTAAACTGGAGCGTGTGATTCATCGTCCATGTTAGCACAGGATATGCTAATTTAGAGTACTTACGATGATTATTTGTTGGTCGACCACCCCCGGATTGCGCAATCCCTCAAGTGATATTAAGATTCTGGTAGGACGTGTAGAGTATGCCTACAAATGCTGCTCACACGAATCTTTTTAGGTGGTTTCATGGTCTTATCAACGGTGAGGTTGTCCACACTGTTACGGGTGGCTGATGCTAGGTATATTTCTATACGGACCATAGGGTCACAAAACTAGATGCATTCATTAGATAGACTTCCGTGTTGAATTCTCAGCACAATCTCAATTCTACACGAGTATAGATAGTCAATTAGTGGTTATCGCTAACCCCATAAGACATTTTCCCCTTGTGTTTCTCTTTATTTCAGTCACGAGTACTGGAACTGAGGGTGGAGAGAGAGTTGGTCGGGGTTTTGATATCAGATGATATCCATTATCGATGTATTTCTGAACTGTAGTTGTATATGCTTTCGTTTTCTTTTCAATAGGGATTCCAAGATGATTCTTGGTCAATTTATTTAAAGTATTCCGCTTCGGATTTTAATGCTTTTTTATTGGATTTATCAAAGGTCTTGAGTCGAGGTTTGTTCGACTTGCACCCCGAGGTAGACTCCTCGTGTTAAACCAATGGTTCGTCCAAGACTCCTAGGGTGAGGTTTCATAGTACGCAGTGTGTGTGATCTACCGTATAAATGTGTTGATGTCATTAGAGCTACGGTTCTCGCATTATACATCGTGTGATCTCTCGTATATGCTACTAATAAGTTTCGAGCAAAAGCTATTGGCCTTTAAACCGGAGCGTGTGATTCATCGTCCATGTTAGCACAGGATATGCTAATTTAGAGTACTTACGATGATTATTTGTTGGTCGACCACCCCCGGATTGCGCAATCCCTCAAGTGATATTCGTATTCGGTAGACGTGTAGAGTATGCCTACAAATGCCGCTCACACGAATCTTTTTAGGTGGTTTCATGGTCTTATCAACGGTGAGGTTGTCCACACCGTTACGGGTGGCCGATGCTAGGTATATTTCTATACGGACCATAGGGTCACAAAACTAGATGCATTGATTAGATAGACTTCCGTGTTGAATTCTCAAAGCACAATCTCAATTCTACACGAGTATAGATAGTCAATTAGTGGTTATCGCTAACCCCATAAGACATTTTCCCCTTGTGTTTCTCTTTATTTCAGTCACGAGTACTGGAACTGAGGGTGGAGAGAGAGTTGGTCGGGGTTTTGATATCAGATGATATCCATTATCGATGTATTTCTGAACTGTAGTTGTATATGCTTTCGTTTTCTTTTCAATAGGGATTCCAAGATGATTCTTGGTCAATTTATTTAAAGTATTCCAGCTCAGATTTTAATGCTTTTTTATTGGATTTATCAAAGGTCTTGAGTCGAGGTTTGTTCGACTTGCACCCCGAGGTAGACTCCCGTGTTAAACTGCTGGTTCGTCCAAGACTCCTAGGGTGAGGTTTCATAGTACGCAGTGTGTGATCTACCGTATAAATGTGTTGATGTCATTAGAGCTACGGTCTCGCATTATACATCGTGTGATCTCTCGTATATGCTACTAATAAGTTTCGAGCAAAAGCTATTGGCCTTTAAACCGGAGCGTGTGATTCATCGTCCATGTTAGCACAGATATGCTAATTTAGAGTACTTACGATGATTATTTGTTGGTCGACCACCCCCGGATTGCGCAATCCCTCAAGTGATATTAAGATTCTGGTAGGACGTGTAGAGTATGCCTACAAATGCTGCTCACACGAATCTTTTTAGGTGGTTTCATGGTCTTATCAACGGTGAGGTTGTCCACACTGTTATGGGTGGCTGATGCTAGGTATATTTCTATACGGACCATAGGGTCACAAAACTAGATGCATTGATTAGATAGACTTTCGTGTTGAATTCTCAGCACAATCTCAATTCTACACGAGTATAGATAGTCAATTAGTGGTTATCGCTAACCCCATAAGACATTTTTCCCTTGTGTTTCTCTTTATTTCAGTCACGAGTACTGGAACTGAGGGTGGAGAGAGAGTTGGTCGGGGTTTTGATATCGATGATATCCATTATCGATGTATTTCGAACCGTAGTTGTATGTGCTTTCGTTTTCTTTTCAATAGGGATTCCAAGATGATTCTTGGTCAATTCATTTAAAGTATTCCAGTTCGGATTTTAATGCTTGTTTATTGGATTTATCAAAGGTCTTGAGTCGAGGTTTGTTCGACTTGCACCCTGAGGTAGACTCCTGTGTTAAACCAATGGTTCGTCCTAGACTCCTAGGGTGAGGTTTCATAGTAAAGTAGTGTGTGATCTACTGTATAAATGTGTTGATGCCATTAGAGCTACGGCTCTCGCATTATACATCGTGTGATCTCTCGTATATGCTACTAATAAGTTTCGAGCAAAAGCTATTGGCCTTTAAACCGGAGCGTGTGATTCATCGTCCATGTTAGCACAGATATGCTAATTTAGAGTACTTACGATGATTATTTGTTGGTCGACCACCCCCGGATTGCGCAATCCCTCAAGTGATATTAAGATTCTCGGTAGACGTGTAGAGTATGCCTACAAATGCGCTCACACGAATCTTTTTAGGTGGTTTCATGGTCTTATCAACGGTGAGGTTGTCCACACCGTTACGGGTGGCCGATGCTAGGTATATTTCTATACGGACCATAGGGTCACAAAACTAGATGCATTGAGTAGATAGACTTCCGTGTTGAATTCTCAGCACAATCTCAATTCTACACGAGTATAGATAGTCAATTAGTGGATATCGCTAACCCCATAAGACATTTTTCCCTTGTGTTTCTCTTTATTTCAGTCACGAGTACTGGAACTGAGGGTGGAGAGAGAGTTGGTTGGGGTTTTGATATCAGATGATATCCATTATCGATGTATTTCTGAACTGTAGTTGTATATGCTTTCGTTTTCTTTTCAATAGGGATTCCAAGGTGATTCTTGGTCAATTTATTTAAAGTATTCCAGCCAGATTTTAATGCTTTTTTATTGGATTTATCAAAGGTCTTGAGTCGAGGTTTATTCGACTTGCACCCTGAGGTAGACTCCTGTGTTAAACCAATGGTTCGTCCAAGACTCCTAGGGTGAGGTTTCATAGTACAGTAGTGTGTGATCTACTGTATAAATGTGTTGATGCCATTAGAGCTACGGTCTCAGATTATACATCGTGTGATCTCTTTATATGCTACTAATAAGTTTCGAGCAAAAGCTATTGGCCTTTAAACTGGAGCGTGTGATTCATCGTCCATGTTAGCACAGATATGCTAATTTAGAGTACTTACGATGATTATTTGTTGATCGACCACCCCCGGATTGCGCAATCCCTCAAGTGATATTAAGATTCCGGTAGGACGTGTAGAGTATGCCTACAAATGCCGCTCACACGAATCTTTTTAGGTGGTTTCATGGTCTTATCAACGGTGAGGTTGTCCACACCGTTACGGGTGGCCGATGCTAGGTATATTTCTATACGGACCATAGGGTCGCAAAACTAGATGCATTGATTAGATAGACTTCCGTGTTGAATTCTCAAGACAATCTCAATTCTACACGAGTATAGATAGTCAATTAGTGGTTATCGCTAACCCCATAAGACATTTTTCCCTTGTGTTTCTCTTTATTTCAGTCACGAGTACTGGAACTGAGGGTGGAGAGAGAGTTGGTCGGGGTTTTGATATCAGATGATATCCATTATCGATGTATTTATGAACTGTAGTTGTATCTGCTTTCGTTTTCTTTTCAATAGGGATTCCAAGATGATTCTTGGTCAATTTATTTAAAGTATTCCAATTCAGATTTTAATGCTTTTTTATTGGATTTATCAACGGTCTTGAGTCGAGGTTTGTTCGACTTGCACCCTGAGGTAGACTCCTGTGTTAAACCAAAGGGTTCGTCCAAGACTCCTAGGGTGAGGTTTCATAGTACGCAGTGTGTGATCTACCGTATAAATGTGTTGATGTCATTAGAGCTACGGTCTCGCATTATACATCGTGTGATCTCTGTATATGCTACTAATAAGTTTCGAGCAAAAGCTATTGGCCTTTAAACTGGAGCGTGTGATTCATCATCCATGTTAGCACAGGATATGTTAATTTAGAGTACTTACGAGGATTATTTGTTGGTCGACCACCCCCGGATTGCGCAATCCCTCAAGTGATATTACGATTCTGGTAGGACGTGTAGAGTATGCCTACAAATGCTGCTCACACGAATCTTTTTAGGTGGTTTCATGGTCTTATCAACGGTGAGGTTGTGCACACTGTTACGGGTGGCTGATGCTAGGTATATTTCTATACGGACCATAGGGTCACAAAACTAGATGCATTGATTAGATAGACTTCCGTGTTGAATTCTCAGCACAATCTCAATTCTACACGAGTATAGATAGTCAACTAGTGGTTATCGCTAACCCCATAAGACATTTTTCCCTTGTGTTTCTCTTTATTTCAGTCACGAGTACTGGAACTGAGGGTGGAGAGAGAGTTGGTCGGGGTTTTGATATCAGATGATGTCCATTATCGATGTATTTCTGAACCGTAGTTGTATGTGCTTTCGTTTTCTTTTCAATAGGGATTCCAAGATGATTCTTGGTCAATTCATTTAAAGTATTCCAGCTCAGATTTTAATGCTTGTTTATTGGATTTATCAAAGGTCTTGAGTCGAGGTTTGTTCGACTTGCACCCTGAGGTAGACTCCTGTGTTAAACCAATGGTTCGTCCTAGACTCCTAGGGTGAGGTTTCATAGTAAAGTAGTGTGTGATCTACTGTATAAATGTGTTGATGCCATTAGAGCTACGGTCTCAGATTATACATCGTGTGATCTCTGTATATGCTACTAATAAGTTTCGAGCAAAAGCTATTGGCCTTTAAACTGGAGCGTGTGATTCATCGTCCATGTTAGCACAGGATATGCTAATTTAGAGTACTTACGATGATTATTTGTTGGTCGACCACCCCCGGATTGCGCAATCCCTCAAGTGATATTAAGATTCTGGTAGGACGTGTAGAGTATGCCTACAAATGCTGCTCACACGAATCTTTTTAGGTGGTTTCATGGTCTTATCAACGGTGAGGTTGTCCACACTGTTACGGGTGGCTGATGCTAGGTATATTTCTATACGGACCATAGGGTCACAAAACTAGATGCATTGAGTAGATAGACTTCCGTGTTGAATTCTCAGCACAATCTCAATTCTACACGAGTATAGATAGTCAATTAGTGGATATCGCTAACCCCATAAGACATTTTTCCCTTGTGTTTCTCTTTATTTCAGTCACGAGTACTGGAACTGAGGGTGGAGAGAGAGTTGGTCGGGGTTTTGATATCAGATGATGTCCATTATCGATGTATTTCTGAACTGTAGTTGTATGTGCTTTCGTTTTCTTTTCAATAGGGATTCCAAGATGATTCTTGGTCAATTCATTTAAAGTATTCCAGTTCAGATTTTAATGCTTGTTTATTGGATTTATCAAAGGTCTTGAGTCGAGGTTTGTTCGACTTGCACCCTGAGGTAGACTCCTGTGTTAAACCAATGGTTCGTCCTAGACTCCTAGGGTGAGGTTTCATAGTAAAGTAGTGTGTGATCTACTGTATAAATGTGTTGATGCCATTAGAGCTACGGTCTCAGATTATACATCGTGTGATCTCTGTATATGCTACTAATAAGTTTCGAGCAAAAGCTATTGGCCTTTAAACTGGAGCGTGTGATTCATCGTCCATGTTAGCACAGGATATGCTAATTTAGAGTACTTACGATGATTATTTGTTGGTCGACCACCCCCGGATTGCGCAATCCCTCAAGTGATATTAAGATTCTGGTAGGACGTGTAGAGTATGCCTACAAATGCTGCTCACACGAATCTTTTTAGGTGGTTTCATGGTCTTATCAACGGTGAGGTTGTCCACACTGTTACGGGTGGCTGATGCTAGGTATATTTCTATACGGACCATAGGGTCACAAAACTAGATGCATTGAGTAGATAGACTTCCGTGTTGAATTCTCAAGACAATCTCAATTCTACACGAGTATAGATAGTCAATTAGTGGATATCGCTAACCCCATAAGACATTTTTCCCTTGTGTTTCTCTTTATTTCGATCCACGAGTACCGGAACCGAGGGTGGAGAGAGAGTTGGTTGGGGTTTTGATATCGATGATATCCATTATCGATGTATTTCGAACCGTAGTTGTGTACGCTTTCGTTTTCTTTTCAATAGGGATTCCAAGGTGATTCTTGGTCAATTTATTTAAAGTATTCCGTTCGGATTTTAATGCTTTTTTATTGGATTTATCAAAGGTCTTGAGTCGAGGTTTGTTCGACTTGCACCCCGAGGTAGACTCCCGTGTTAAACCAATGGTTCGTCCAAGACTCCTAGGGTGAGGTTTCATAGTACGCAGTGTGTGATCTACTGTATAAATGTGTTGATGCCATTAGAGCTACGGTCTCAGATTATACATCGTGTGATCTCTTTATATGCTACTAATAAGTTTCGAGCAAAAGCTATTGGCCTTTAAACTGGAGCGTGTGATTCATCGTCCATGTTAGCACAGGATATGCTAATTTAGAGTACTTACGATGATTATTTGTTGATCGACCACCCCCGGATTGCGCAATCCCTCAAGTGATATTAAGATTCTGGTAGGACGTGTAGAGTATGCCTACAAATGCTGCTCACACGAATCTTTTTAGGTGGTTTCATGGTCTTATCAACGGTGAGGTTGTGCACACTGTTACGGGTGGCCGATGCTAGGTATATTTCTATACGGACCATAGGGTCACAAAACTAGATGCATTGATTAGATAGACTTCCGTGTTGAATTCTCAAGACAATCTCAATTCTACACGAGTATAGATAGTCAATTAGTGGTTATCGCTAACCCCATAAGACATTTTTCCCTTGTGTTTCTCTTTATTTCGCCACGAGTACCGGAACCGAGGGTGGAGAGAGAGTTGGTCGGGGTTTTGATATCAGATGATATCCATTATCGATGTATTTCTGAACTGTAGTTGTATCTGCTTCTCTTTTATTTTCATTAGGGATTCCATTATCATTATTGGTCAATTTATTTAAACTATTCCAGTTCAGATTTTAATGCTTGTTTATTGGATTTACCAAAGGTCTTGAGTCGAGGTTGGTTCGACTTGCACCCTGAGGTAGACTCCTGTGTTAAACCAATGGTTCGTCCAAGACTCCTAGGTGAGGTTTCATAGTACAGTAGTGTGTGATCTACTGTATAAATGTGTTGATGTCATTAGAGCTACGGTCTCAGATTATACATCGTGTGATCTCTGTATATGCTACTAATAAGTTTCAAGCAAAAGCTATTGGCCTTTAAACTGGAGCGTGTGATTCATCATCCATGTTAGCACAGGATATGTTAATTTAGAGTACTTACGATGATTATTTGTTGGTCGACCACCCCCGGATTGCGCAATCCCTCAAGTGATATTAAGATTCGGTAGGACGTGTAGAGTATGCCTACAAATGCCGCTCACACGAATCTTTTTAGGTGGTTTCATGGTCTTATCAACGGTGAGGTTGTGCACACCGTTACGGGTGGCCGATGCTAGGTATATTTCTATACGGACCATAGGGTCACAAAACTAGATGCATTGATTAGATAGACTTCCGTGTTGAATTCTCAGCACAATCTCAATTCTACACGAGTATAGATAGTCAATTAGTGGTTATCGCTAACCCCATAAGACATTTTCCCCTTGTGTTTCTCTTTATTTCAGTCACGAGTACTGGAACTGAGGGTGGAGAGAGAGTTGGTCGGGGTTTTGATATCAGATGATATCCATTATCGATGTATTTCTGAACTGTAGTTGTATCTGCTTCTCTTTTATTTTCATTAGGGATTCCATTATCATTATTGGTCAATTTATTTAAACTATTCCAGTTCAGATTTTAATGCTTGTTTATTGGATTTACCAAAGGTCTTGAGTCGAGGTTGGTTCGACTTGCACCCTGAGGTAGACTCCTGTGTTAACCAGTGGTTCGTCCAAGACTCCTAGGGTGAGGTTTCATAGTACAGTAGTGTGTGATCTATTGTATAAATGTGTTGATGTCATTAGAGCTACGGTCTCAGATTATACATCGTGTGATCTCTGTATATGCTACTAATAAGTTTCGAGCAAAAGCTATTGGCCTTTAAACTGGAGCGTGTGATTCATCATCCATGTTAGCACAGGATATGTTAATTTAGAGTACTTACGATGATTATTTGTTGGTCGACCACCCCCGGATTGCGCAATCCCTCAAGTGATATTAAGATTCTGGTAGGACGTGTAGAGTATGCCTACAAATGCTGCTCACACGAATCTTTTTAGGTGGTTTCATGGTCTTATCAACGGTGAGGTTGTGCACACTGTTACGGGTGGCTGATGCTAGGTATATTTCTATACGGACCATAGGGTCACAAAACTAGATGCATTGATTAGATAGACTTCCGTGTTGAATTCTCAAGCACAATCTCAATTCTACACGAGTATAGATAGTCAATTAGTGGTTATCGCTAACCCCATAAGACATTTTCCCCTTGTGTTTCTCTTTATTTCGATCCACGAGTACCGGAACCGAGGGTGGAGAGAGAGTTGGTCGGGGTTTTGATATCGATGATATCCATTATCGATGTATTTCGAACCGTAGTTGTATCTGCTTTCGTTTTCTTTTCAATAGGGATTCCAAGATGATTCTTGGTCAATTTATTTAAAGTATTCCGATTCGATTTTAATGCTTTTTATTGGATTTATCAAAGGTCTTGAGTCGAGGTTTGTTCGACTTGCACCCCGAGGTAGACTCCTGTGTTAAACCGATGGTTCGTCCAAGACTCCTAGGGTGAGGTTTCATAGTACAGTAGTGTGTGATCTACTGTATAAATGTGTTGATGTCATTAGAGCTACGGTCTCAGATTATACATCGTGTGATCTCTGTATATGCTACTAATAAGTTTCGAGCAAAAGCTATTGGCCTTTAAACTGGAGCGTGTGATTCATCGTCCATGTTAGCACAGGATATGCTAATTTAGAGTACTTACGTTGATTATTTGTTGGTCGACCACCCCCGGATTGCGCAATCCCTCAAGTGATATTAAGATTCTGGTAGGACGTGTAGAGTATGCCTACAAATGCTACTCACACGAATCTTTTTAGGTGGTTTCATGTTCTTATCAACGGTGAGGTTGTCCACACTATTACGCGTGGCTGATACTAGGTATTTTCCTATACGGACCACGTGGGTCACAATACTAGATGCGGTGATTAGATAGACTTCCGTGTTGAATTCGCAAAGACAATCTGAATTCTACACAAGTATAGATAGTCAATCAGTGGTTACGTGAACCCCATAAGACATTTTTCCCTTGTGTTTCTCTCTATTTCAGTCACCAGTACTGGAACTGAGGGTGGAGAGAGAGTTGGTCGGGGTTTTGATATCAGATGATATCCATTATCGATGTATTTCTGAACTGTAGTTGTATCTGCTTTTGTTTTATTTTCAATAGGGATTCCAAGATCATTATTGGTCAATTTATTTAAAGTATTCCAGTTCAGATTTTAATGGTTGTTTATTGGATTTATCAAAGGGCTTGAGTCGAGATTGGTTCGACTTGCACCCTGAGGTGGACTCCTGTGTTAAACTAGTGGTTCGACCAAGACTCCTAGGGTGAGGGTTCATAGTACAGTAGTGCGTGATCTACTGTATAAATGTGTTGATGTGATTAGAGCTACGGCTCTCAAATTATACATCGTGTGATCTCTGTAGATGCTACTAATAAGTTTCGAGCAAAAGCTATTGGCCTTTAAACTGTGGCGTGTGATTCATCGTCCATGTTAGGACAGGATATTCTAATTTAGAGTACTTACGATGGTTATTTGTTGGTCGACCACCCCCGGATTGCACAATCCTTCAAGGGATATTCAGATTCTGGTAAGACGTGTAGAGTATGCCTACAAATGCTACTCACACGAATCTTTTTAGGTGGTTTCATGTTCTTATCAACGGTGAGGTTGTCCACACTATTACGCGTGGCTGATACTAGGTATTTTCCTATACGGACCACAGGGTCACAATACTAGATGCAGTGATTAGATAGACTTCCGTGTTGAATTCGCAGCACAATCTGAGTTCTAAACAAGTATAGATAGTCAATCAGTGGTTACGTGAACCCCATAAGACATTTTTCCCTTGTGTTTCTCTGTATTTCAGTCACGAGTACTGGAACTGAGGGTGGAGAGAGAGTTGGTCGGGGTTTTGATATCAGATGATATCCATTATCGATGTATTTCCGAACCGTAGTTGTATCCGCTTTTGTTTTATTTTCAATAGGGATTCCAAGATCATTATTGGTCAATTTATTTAAAGTATTCCAGTTCAGATTTTAATGGTTGTTTATTGGATTTATCAAAGGGCTTGAGTCGAGATTGGTTCGACTTGCACCCTGAGGTGGACTCCTGTGTTAAACTAGTGGTTCGACCAAGACTTCTAGGGTGAGGTTTTATAGTACAGTAGTGTGTGATCTACTGTATCAATGTGTTGATGTGATTAGAGCTACGGCTCTCAAATTATACATCATGTGATCTCTGTAGATGCTACTAATAAGTTTCGAGCAAAAGCTATTGGCCTTTAAACTGTGGCGTGTGATTCATCGTCCATGTTAGGACAGGATATTCTAATTTAGAGTACTTACGATGGTTATTTGTTGGTCGACCACCCCCGGATTGCACAATCCTTCAAGGGATATTCAGATTCGGTAAGACGTGTAGAGTATGCCTACAAATGCTTTTGCTCACACGAATCTTTTTAGGTGGTTTCATGTTCTTATCAACGGTGAGGTTGTCCACACTATTACGCGTGGCCGATGCTAGGTATTTTCCTATACGGACCACGGGTCACAATACTAGATGCGGTGATTAGATAGACTTCCGTGTTGAATTCGCAAAGACAATCTGAATTCTACACGAGTATAGATAGTCAATCAGTGGTTACGCTAACCCCATAAGACATTTTTCCCTTGTGTTTCTCTGTATTTCAGTCACGAGTACTGGAACTGAGGGTGGAGAGAGAGTTGGTCGGGGTTTTGATATCAGATGATATCCATTATCGATGTATTTCTGAACTATAGTTGTATCTGCTTTTGTTTTATTTTCATTAGGGATTCCATTATCATTATTGGTCAATTTATTTAAAGTATTCCAGTTCAGATTTTAATGCTTGTTTATTGGATTTACCAAAGGTCTTGAGTTGAGGTTGGTTCGACTTGCACCCTGAGGTGGACTCCTGTGTTAAACCGGGGTTCGACCAAGACTCCTAGGGTGAGGTTTCATAGTACGGAGTGTGTGATCTACTGTATAAATGTGTTGATGTGATTAGAGCTACGGCTCTCAATTTATACATCGTGTGATCTCTGTAGATGCTACTAATAAGTTTCGAGCAAAAGCTATTGGCCTTTAAACTGTGGCGTGTGATTCATCGTCCATGTTAGGACAGTATATTCTAATTTAGAGTACTTACGATGGTTATTTGTTGGTCGACCACCCCCGGATTGCACAATCCTTCAAGGGATATTCAGATTCTAGTCAGACGTGTAGAGTATGCCTACAAATTCTGGTCACACGAATCTTTTTAGGTGGTTTCATGTTCTTATCAACGGTGAGGTTGTCCACACTATTACGCGTGGCTGATGCTAGGTATTTTCCTATACGGATTACAGGGTCACAATACTAGATGCAGTGATTAGATAGACTTCCGTGTTGAATTCGCAGCACAATCCGAATTCTACAAGAGTATAGATAGTCAATCGCTGGTTACGCTAACCCCATAAGACATTTTTCCCTTGTGTTTCTCTCGTATTTCACTACGAGTACCGGAACCGAGGGTGGAGAGAGAGTTGGTCGGGGTTTTGATATAGATGATATCCATTATCGATGTATTTCTGAACTGTAGTTGTATCTGCTTTTGTTTTATTTTCAATAGGGATTCAAAGATCATTATTGGTCAATTTATTTAAAGTATTCCAGTTCAGATTTTAATGCTTGTTTATTGGATTTATCAAAGGTCTTGAGTCGAGGTTGGTTTGACTTGCACCGTGAGGTGGACTCCTGTGTTAAACTAGTGGTTCGTCCAAGACTCCTAGGGTGCGGTTTCATAGTACAGTAGTGTGTGATCTACCGTATAAATGTGTTGATTTCATTAGAGCTACGGCTCTCGCATTATACATCGTTTGATCTCTGTATATGCAACTAATAAGTTTCGAGCAAAAGCTATTGGCCTTTAAACTGGAGCGTGTGATTCATCGTCCATGTTAGCACATGATATCCTAATTTAGTTTACTTACGATGATTATTTGTTGGTCGACCACCCTCGGATTGCGCAATCCCTCAAGTGATATTCGGATCTCGGTAGGACGTGTAGAGTATGCCTACAAATGTCGCTCACACGAATCTTTTTAGGTGGTTTCATGGTCTTATCAACAATGAGGCTGTCCACACTGTTACGGGTGGCTGATGCTAGGTATATTTCTATACGGACCATAGAGTCACAAAACTAGATACATTCATTAGATAGACTTCCGTGTTGAATTCTCAAGACAATCTCAATTCTACACGAGTATAGATAGTCAATCGGTGTTTATCGCTAACCCCATAAGACATTTTACCCTTGTGTTTCTCTCGTATTTTAGTCAAGGGTACTAGAACCGAGGGTGGAGAGAGAGTTGGTCGGGGTTTTGATATGAGATGATATCCATTATCGATGTATTTCTGAACTGTAGTTGTATCTGCTTTTGTTTTATTTTCATTAGGGATTCGATTATCATTATTGGTCAATTTATTTAAAGTATTCCAGTTCAGATTTTAATGCTTGTTTATTGGATTTACCAAAGGTCTTGAGTCGAGGTTGGTTCGCCTTGCACCCTGAGGTGGACTCCTGTGTTAAACCAGTCGTTCGACCAAGACTCCTAGGGTGAGGTTTCATAGTACAGTAGTGTGTGATCTATCGTATAAATGTGTTGATGTGATTAGAGCTACGGCTCTCAAATTATACATCGTGTGATCTCTATAGATGCTACTAATAAGTTTCGAGCAAAAGCTATTGGCCTTTAAACTGTGGCGTGTGATTCATCGTCCATGTTAGGACAGGATATTCTAATTTAGAGTACTTACGATGGTTATTTGTTGGTCGACCACCCCCGGATTGCACAATCCTTCAAGGGATATTCAGATTCTGGTAAGACGTGTAGAGTATGCCTACAAATGCTGCTCACACGAATCTTTTTAGGTGGTTTCATGTTCTTATCAACGGTGAGGTTGTCCACACTATTACGCGTGGCTGATGCTAGGTATTTTCCTATACGGACCACAGGGTCACAATACTAGATGCAAGGATTAGATAGACTTCCGTGTTGAATTCGCAAAGACAATCCGAATTCTACACGAGTATAGATAGTCAATCGCTGGTTACGCTAACCCCATAAGACATTTTTCCCTTGTGTTTCTCCGTATTTCGATCACGAGTACCGGAACCGAGGGTGGAGAGAGAGTTGGTCGGGGTTTTGATATCAGATGATATCCATTATCGATGTATTTCTGAACTATAGTTGTATCTGCTTTTGTTTTATTTTCATTAGGGATTCCATTATCATTATTGGTCAATTTATTTAAAGTATTCCAGTTCAGATTTTAATGCTTGTTTATTGGATTTACCAAAGGTCTTGAGTTGAGGTTGGTTCGACTTGCACCCTGAGGTGGACTCCTGTGTTAAACCAGTGGTTCGACCAAGACTCCTAGGGTGAGGTTTCATAGTACAGTAGTGTGTGATCTACTGTATAAATGTGTTGATGTGATTAGAGCTACGGCTCTCAATTTATACATCGTGTGATCTCTGTAGATGCTACTAATAAGTTTCGAGCAAAAGCTATTGGCCTTTAAACTGTGGCGTGTGATTCATCGTCCATGTTAGGACAAGATATTCTAATTTAGAGTACTTACGATGGTTATTTGTTGGTCGACCACCCCCGGATTGCACAATCCTTCAAGGGATATTCGTATTCTAGTCGACGTGTAGAGTATGCCTACAAATTCCGGTCACACGAATCTTTTTAGGTGGTTTCATGTTCTTATCAACGGTGAGGTTGTCCACACTATTACGCGTGGCCGATGCTAGGTATTTTCCTATACGGATTACGTGGTCACAATACTAGATGCGTTGATTAGATAGACTTCCGTGTTGAATTCGCAGCACAATCTGAATTCTACAAGAGTATAGATAGTCAATCAGTGGTTACGCTAACCCCATAAGACATTTTTCCCTTGTGTTTCTCTGTATTTCAGTCACGAGTACTGGAACTGAGGGTGGAGAGAGAGTTGGTCGGGGTTTTGATATCAGATGATATCCATTATCGATGTATTTCTGAACTGTAGTTGTATCTGCTTTTGTTTTATTTTCAATAGGGATTCAAAGATCATTATTGGTCAATTTATTTAAAGTATTCCAGTTCAGATTTTAATGCTTGTTTATTGGATTTATCAAAGGTCTTGAGTCGAGGTTGGTTTGACTTGCACCGTGAGGTGGACTCCTGTGTTAAACTAGTGGTTCGTCCAAGACTCCTAGGGTGCGGTTTCATAGTACGCAGTGTGTGATCTACCGTATAAATGTGTTGATTTCATTAGAGCTACGGCTCTCGCATTATACATCGTTTGATCTCTCGTATATGCAACTAATAAGTTTCGAGCAAAAGCTATTGGCCTTTAAACCGGGGCGTGTGATTCATCGTCCATGTTAGCACATGATATCCTAATTTAGTTTACTTACGATGATTATTTGTTGGTCGACCACCCTCGGATTGCGCAATCCCTCAAGTGATATTCGATTCTGGTAGACGTGTAGAGTATGCCTACAAATGCCGCTCACACGAATCTTTTTAGGTGGTTTCATGGTCTTATCAACAATGAGGCCGTCCACACCGTTACGGGTGGCCGATGCTAGGTATATTTCTATACGGACCATAGAGTCACAAAACTAGATACATTCATTAGATAGACTTCCGTGTTGAATTCTCGCACAATCTCAATTCTACACGAGTATGATAGTCAATCGCTGTTTATCGCTAACCCCATAAGACATTTTACCCTTGTGTTTCTCTGTATTTTAGTCAAGGGTACTAGAACTGAGGGTGGAGAGAGAGTTGGTCGGGGTTTTGATATGAGATGATATCCATTATCGATGTATTTCTGAACTGTAGTTGTATCTGCTTTTGTTTTATTTTCATTAGGGATTCGATTATCATTATTGGTCAATTTATTTAAAGTATTCCGGTTCAGATTTTAATGCTTGTTTATTGGATTTACCAAAGGTCTTGAGTCGAGGTTGGTTCGCCTTGCACCCGAGGTGGACTCCCGTGTTAAACCGCCGTTCGACCAAGACTCCTAGGGTGAGGTTTCATAGTACGGTAGTGTGTGATCTACCGTATAAATGTGTTGATGTGATTAGAGCTACGGCTCTCAAATTATACATCGTGTGATCTCTATAGATGCTACTAATAAGTTTCGAGCAAAAGCTATTGGCCTTTAAACTGTGGCGTGTGATTCATCGTCCATGTTAGGACAGGTTATTCTAATTTAGAGTACTTACGATGGTTATTTGTTGGTCGACCACCCCCGGATTGCACAATCCTTCGAGGGATATTCAGATTCTGGTAAGACGTGTAGAGTATGCCTACAAATTCTCGCTCACACGAATCTTTTTAGGTGGTTTCATGTTCTTATCAACGGTGAGGTTGTCCACACTATTACGCGTGGCCGATGCTAGGTATTTTCCTATACGGACCACGGGGTCACAATACTAGATGCAGTGATTAGATAGACTTCCGTGTTGAATTCGTAGCACAATCTGAATTCTACACGAGTATAGATAGTCAATCAGTGGTTACGCTAACCCCACAAGACATTTTTCCCTTGTGTTTCTCTGTATTTCAGTCACGAGTATTGGAACTGAGGGTGGAGTGAGAGTTGGTCGGGGTTTTGATATCACATGATATCCATTATCGATGTATTTCTGAACTGTAGTTGTATCTGCTTTTGTTTTATTTTCAATTGGGATTCCAAGATCATTATTGGTCAATTTATTTAAAGTATTCCGGTTCGTATTTTAATGGTTGTTTATTGGATTTATCAAAGGGTTTGAGTCGAGATTGGTTCGACTTGCACCCGAGGTGGACTCCCGTGTTAAACTAGTGGTTCGACCAAGACTCCTAGGGTGAGGTTTGATAGTACGTAGTGTGTGATCTACCGTATAAATGTGTTGATGTGATTAGAACTACGGCTCTCAAATTATACATCGTGTGATCTCTCGTAGATGCTACTAATAAGTTTCGAGCAAAAGCTATTGGCCTTTAATCTGTGGCGTGTGATTCATCATCCATGTTAGGACAGGATATGCTAATTTAGAGTACTTACGATGATTATTTGTTGGTCGACCACCCCCGGATTGCGCAATCCCTCAAGTGATATTCAGATTCTGGTAGGACGTGTAGAGTATGCCTACAAATGCTGCTCACACGAATCCTTTTAGGTGGTTTCATGGTCTTATCAACAGTGAGGTTGTCCACACTGTCACGGGTGGCTGATGCTAGGTATATTCCTATACGGACCATAGGGTCACATCACTAGATGCAGTGATTAGATAGACTTCCGTGTTGAATTCTCAAGACAATCTCAATTCTACACGAGTATAGATAGTCAATTAGTGCTTATCGCTAACCCCATAAGACATTTTTCCCTTGTATTTCTCTATATTTCAATCGAGGGTACTGGAACTGAGGGTGGAGAGAGAGTTGGTCGGGGTTTTGATATCAGATGATATCCATTATCGATGTATTTCGAACCGTAGTTGTATCTCGCTTTTGTTTTATTTTCAATTGGGATTCCAAGATCATTATTGGTCAATTTATTTAAAGTATTCCGGTCAGATTTTAATGGTTGTTTATTGGATTTATCAAAGGGCTTGAGTCGAGATTGGTTCGACTTGCACCCCGAGGTGGACTCTCGTGTTAAACTAGTGGTTCGACCAAGACTCCTAGGGTGAGGTTTCATAGTACGGTAGTGTGTGATCTACCGTATAAATGTGTTGATGTGATTAGAACTACGGCTCTCAAATTATACATCGTGTGATCTCTGTAGATGCTACTAATAAGTTTCGAGCAAAAGCTATTGGCCTTTAAACTGTGGCGTGTGATTCATCGTCCATGTTAGGATAGGATATTCTAATTTAGAGTACTTACGATGGTTATTTGTTGGTCGACCACCCCCGGATTGCACAATCCTTCAAGGGATATTCAGATTCTAGTCAGACGTGTAGAGTATGCCTACAAATTCTGGTCACACGAATCTTTTTAGGTGGTTTCATGTTCTTATCAACGGTGAGGTTGTCCACACTATTACGCGTGGCTGATGCTAGGTATTTTCCTATACGGATTACGTGGTCACAATACTAGATGCGGTGATTAGATAGACTTCCGTGTTGAATTCGCAAGACAATCCGAATTCTACACGAGTATAGATAGTCAATCGATGGTTACGCTAACCCCATAAGACATTTTTCCCTTGTGTTTCTCTCGTATTTCGATCACGAGTACCGGAACCGAGGGTGGAGAGAGAGTTGGTCGGGGTTTTGATATCGGATGATATCCATTATCGCCGTATTTCCGAACCGTAGTTGTATCTCGCTTTTGTTTTATTTTCAATAGGGATTCAAAGATCATTATTGGTCAATTTATTTAAAGTATTCCGGTTCAGATTTTAATGCTTGTTTATTGGATTTATCAAAGGTCTTGAGTCGAGGTTGGTTTGACTTGCACCGTGAGGTGGACTCCTGTGTTAAACTAGTGGTTCGTCCAAGACTCCTAGGGTGCGGTTTCATAGTACAGTAGTGTGTGATCTACTGTATAAATGTGTTGATTTCATTAGAGCTACGGCTCTCAGATTATACATCGTTTGATCTCTGTATATGCAACTAATAAGTTTCGAGCAAAAGCTATTGGCCTTTAAACTGGAGCGTGTGATTCATCGTCCATGTTAGCACATGATATCCTAATTTAGTTTACTTACGATGATTATTTGTTGGTCGACCACCCTCGGATTGCGCAATCCCTCAAGTGATATTCAGATTCTGGTAGGACGTGTAGAGTATGCCTACAAATGCTGCTCACACGAATCTTTTTAGGTGGTTTCATGGTCTTATCAACAATGAGGCTGTCCACACTGTTACGGGTGGCTGATGCTAGGTATATTTCTATACGGACCATAGAGTCACAAAACTAGATACATTCATTAGATAGACTTCCGTGTTGAATTCTCAGCACAATCTCAATTCTACACGAGTATAGATAGTCAATCAGTGTTTATCGCTAACCCCATAAGACATTTTACCCTTGTGTTTCTCTGTATTTTAGTCAAGGGTACTAGAACCGAGGGTGGAGAGAGAGTTGGTCGGGGTTTTGATATGAGATGATATCCATTATCGATGTATTTCGAACCGTAGTTGTATCTCGCTTTTGTTTTATTTTCATTAGGGATTCGATTATCATTATTGGTCAATTTATTTAAAGTATTCCGGTTCGATTTTAATGCTTGTTTATTGGATTTACCAAAGGTCTTGAGTCGAGGTTGGTTCGCCTTGCACCCCGAGGTGGACTCCTGTGTTAAACCAGTGGTTCGACCAAGACTCATAGGGTGAGGTTTCATAGTATAGTAGTGTGTGATCTACTGTATAAATGTGTTGATGTGATTAGAGCTACGGCTCTCAAATTATACATCGTGTGATCTCTATAGATGCTACTAATAAGTTTCGAGCAAAAGCTATTGGCCTTTAAACTGTGGCGTGTGATTCATCGTCCATGTTAGGACAGGTTATTCTAATTTAGAGTACTTACGATGGTTATTTGTTGGTCGACCACCCCCGGATTGCACAATCCTTCGAGGGATATTCAGATTCTGGTAAGACGTGTAGAGTATGCCTACAAATTCTGCTCACACGAATCTTTTTAGGTGGTTTCATGTTCTTATCAACGGTGAGGTTGTCCACACTATTACGCGTGGCTGATGCTAGGTATTTTCCTATACGGACCACAGGGTCACAATACTAGATGCAGTGATTAGATAGACTTCCGTGTTGAATTCGTAGCACAATCTGAATTCTACACGAGTATAGATAGTCAATCAGTGGTTACGCTAACCCCACAAGACATTTTTCCCTTGTGTTTCTCTGTATTTCCGATCACGAGTATTGAACCGAGGGTGGAGTGAGAGTTGGTCGGGGTTTTGATATCACATGATATCCATTATCGATGTATTTCTGAACTGTAGTTGTATCTGCTTTTGTTTTATTTTCAATTGGGATTCCAAGATCATTATTGGTCAATTTATTTAAAGTATTCCAGTTCAGATTTTAATGGTTGTTTATTGGATTTATCAAAGGGTTTGAGTCGAGATTGGTTCGACTTGCACCCTGAGGTGGACTCCTGTGTTAAACTAGTGGTTCGACCAAGACTCCTAGGGTGAGGTTTGATAGTACAGTAGTGTGTGATCTACTGTATAAATGTGTTGATGTGATTAGAACTACGGCTCTCAAATTATACATCGTGTGATCTCTGTAGATGCTACTAATAAGTTTCGAGCAAAAGCTATTGGCCTTTAATCTGTGGCGTGTGATTCATCATCCATGTTAGGACAGGATATGCTAATTTAGAGTACTTACGATGATTATTTGTTGGTCGACCACCCCCGGATTGCGCAATCCCTCAAGTGATATTCGTATTCGGTAGGACGTGTAGAGTATGCCTACAAATGCTGCTCACACGAATCCTTTTAGGTGGTTTCATGGTCTTATCAACGGTGAGGTTGTCCACACTGTCACGGGTGGCTGATGCTAGGTATATTCCTATACGGACCATAGGGTCACATCACTAGATGCAGTGATTAGATAGACTTCCGTGTTGAATTCTCAGCACAATCTCAATTCTACACGAGTATAGATAGTCAATTAGTGCTTATCGCTAACCCCATAAGACATTTTTCCCTTGTATTTCTCTATATTTCAATCGAGGGTACTGGAACTGAGGGTGGAGAGAGAGTTGGTCGGGGTTTTGATATCAGATGATATCCATTATCGATGTATTTCTGAACTGTAGTTGTATCTGCTTTTGTTTTATTTTCAATTGGGATTCCAAGATCATTATTGGTCAATTTATTTAAAGTATTCCAGTTCAGATTTTAATGGTTGTTTATTGGATTTATCAAAGGGCTTGAGTCGAGATTGGTTCGACTTGCACCCTGAGGTGGACTCCTGTGTTAAACTAGTGGTTCGACCAAGACTCCTAGGGTGAGGTTTCATAGTACAGTAGTGTGTGATCTACTGTATAAATGTGTTGATGTGATTAGAACTACGGCTCTCAAATTATACATCGTGTGATCTCTGTAGATGCTACTAATAAGTTTCGAGCAAAAGCTATTGGCCTTTAAACTGTGGCGTGTGATTCATCGTCCATGTTAGGATAGGATATTCTAATTTAGAGTACTTACGATGGTTATTTGTTGGTCGACCACCCCCGGATTGCACAATCCTTCAAGGGATATTCGATTCTAGTCGGACGTGTAGAGTATGCCTACAAATTCCGGTCACACGAATCTTTTTAGGTGGTTTCATGTTCTTATCAACGGTGAGGTTGTCCACACTATTACGCGTGGCCGATGCTAGGTATTTTCCTATACGGATTACGTGGGTCACAATACTAGATGCGTGATTATTGATAGACTTCCGTGTTGAATTCGCAAAGACAATCCGAATTCTACACGAGTATAGATAGTCAATCGCTGGTTACGCTAACCCCATAAGACATTTTTCCCTTGTGTTTCTCTCGTATTTCGATCACGAGTACCGGAACCGAGGGTGGAGAGAGAGTTGGTCGGGGTTTTGATATCGATGATATCCATTATCGATGTATTTCGAACCGTAGTTGTATCTCGCTTTTGTTTTATTTTCAATAGGGATTCAAAGATCATTATTGGTCAATTTATTTAAAGTATTCCAGTTCAGATTTTAATGCTTGTTTATTGGATTTATCAAAGGTCTTGAGTCGAGGTTGGTTTGACTTGCACCGTGAGGTGGACTCCTGTGTTAAACTAGTGGTTCGTCCAAGACTCCTAGGGTGCGGTTTCATAGTACAGTAGTGTGTGATCTACTGTATAAATGTGTTGATTTCATTAGAGCTACGGCTCTCAGATTATACATCGTTTGATCTCTGTATATGCAACTAATAAGTTTCGAGCAAAAGCTATTGGCCTTTAAACCGGGGCGTGTGATTCATCGTCCATGTTAGCACATGATATCCTAATTTAGTTTACTTACGATGATTATTTGTTGGTCGACCACCCTCGGATTGCGCAATCCCTCAAGTGATATTCGGATTCTCGGTAGGACGTGTAGAGTATGCCTACAAATGCCGCTCACACGAATCTTTTTAGGTGGTTTCATGGTCTTATCAACAATGAGGCTGTCCACACTGTTACGGGTGGCTGATGCTAGGTATATTTCTATACGGACCATAGAGTCACAAAACTAGATACATTCATTAGATAGACTTCCGTGTTGAATTCTCAAGACAATCTCAATTCTACACGAGTATAGATAGTCAATCGCTGTTTATCGCTAACCCCATAAGACATTTTACCCTTGTGTTTCTCTCGTATTTTAGTCAAGGGTACTAGGAACCGAGGGTGGAGAGAGAGTTGGTCGGGGTTTTGATATGAGATGATATCCATTATCGATGTATTTCGAACCGTAGTTGTATCTCGCTTTTGTTTTATTTTCATTAGGGATTCGATTATCATTATTGGTCAATTTATTTAAAGTATTCCAGTTCAGATTTTAATGCTTGTTTATTGGATTTACCAAAGGTCTTGAGTCGAGGTTGGTTCGCCTTGCACCCTGAGGTGGACTCCTGTGTTAAACCAGTGGTTCGACCAAGACTCATAGGGTGAGGTTTCATAGTATAGTAGTGTGTGATCTACTGTATAAATGTGTTGATGTGATTAGAGCTACGGCTCTCAAATTATACATCGTGTGATCTCTATAACATGCTACTAATAAGTTTCGAGCAAAAGCTATTGGCCTTTAAACCGTGGCGTGTGATTCATCGTCCATGTTAGGACAGGTTATTCTAATTTAGAGTACTTACGATGGTTATTTGTTGGTCGACCACCCCGGATTGCACAATCCTTCGAGGGATATTCGCATTCCGGTAAGACGTGTAGAGTATGCCTACAAATTCCGCTCACACGAATCTTTTTAGGTGGTTTCATGTTCTTATCAACGGTGAGGTTGTCCACACTATTACGCGTGGCCGATGCTAGGTATTTTCCTATACGGACCACGTGGTCACAATACTAGATGCATGATTAGATAGACTTCCGTGTTGAATTCGTAGCACAATCCGAATTCTACACGAGTATAGATAGTCAATCGCTGGTTACGCTAACCCCACAAGACATTTTTCCCTTGTGTTTCTCTCGTATTTCGCCCACGAGTATTGAACCGAGGGTGGAGTGAGAGTTGGTCGGGGTTTTGATATCACATGATATCCATTATCGATGTATTTCGAACCGTAGTTGTATCTCGCTTTTGTTTTATTTTCAATTGGGATTCCAAGATCATTATTGGTCAATTTATTTAAAGTATTCCAAATTAGATTTTAATGGTTGTTTATTGGATTTATCAAAGGGCTTGAGTCGAGATTGGTTCGACTTGCACCTCGAGGTGGACTCCGTGTTAAACTAGTGGTTCGACCAAGACTCCTAGGGTGAGGTTTCATAGTATAGTGTGTGATCTACCGTATAAATGTGTTGATGTGATTAGAACTACGGCTCTCAAATTATACATCGTGTGATCTCTCGTAGATGCTACTAATAAGTTTCGAGCAAAAGCTATTGGCCTTTAAACCGTGGCGTGTGATTCATCGTCCATGTTAGGACAGGATATTCTAATTTAGAGTAATTACGATGGTTATTTGTTGGTCGACCACCCCCGGATTGCACAATCCTTCAAGGGATATTCAGATTCTGGTAAGACGTGTAGAGTATGCCTACAAATGCTGCTCACACGAATCCTTTTAGGTGGTTTCATGGTCTTATCAACAGTGAGGTTGTCCATACTGTCACGGGTGGCTGATGCTAGGTATATTCCTATACGGACCATAGGGTCACATCACTAGATGCAGTGATTAGATAGACTTCCGTGTTGAATTATCAGCACAATCTCAATTCTACACGAGTATAGATAGTCAATCAGTGCTTATCGCTAACCCCATAAGACATTTTTCCCTTGTATTTCTCTATATTTCAATCGAGGGTACTGGAACTGAGGGTGGAGAGAGAGTTGGTCGGGGTTTTGATATCAGATGATATCCATTATCGATGTATTTCTGAACTGTAGTTGTATCTGCTTTTGTTTTATTTTCATTAGGGATTCCATTATCATTATTGGTCAATTTGTTTAAAGTATTCCAGTTCGATTTTAATGCTTGTTTATTGGATTTACCAAAGGTCTTGAGTCGAGGTTGGTTCGACTTGCACTCCGAGGTGGACTCCGTGTTAAACCGAAGTGGTTCGACCAAGACTCCTAGGGTGAGGTTTCATAGTACGGAAGTGTGTGATCTACCGTATAAATGTGTTGATGTGATTAGAGCTACGGCTCTCAATTTATACATCGTGTGATCTCTCGTAGATGCTACTAATAAGTTTCGAGCAAAAGCTATTGGCCTTTAAACTGTGGCGTGTGATTCATCGTCCATGTTAGGACAGTATATTCTAATTTAGAGTACTTACGATGGTTATTTGTTGGTCGACCACCCCCGGATTGCACAATCCTTCAAGGGATATTCGCATTCTAGTCGACGTGTAGAGTATGCCTACAAATTCTGTCACACGAATCTTTTTAGGTGGTTTCATGTTCTTATCAACGGTGAGGTTGTCCACACTATTACGCGTGGCCGATGCTAGGTATTTTCCTATACGGATTACGTGGTCACAATACTAGATGCGTTGATTAGATAGACTTCCGTGTTGAATTCGCAAAGACAATCCGAATTCTACACGAGTATAGATAGTCAATCGGTGGTTACGCTAACCCCATAAGACATTTTTCCCTTGTGTTTCTCCGTATTTCGCCACGAGTACCGGAACCGAGGGTGGAGAGAGAGTTGGTCGGGGTTTTGATATCGATGATATCCATTATCGATGTATTTCCGAACCGTAGTTGTATCTCGCTTTTGTTTTATTTTCAATAGGGATTCAAAGATCATTATTGGTCAATTTATTTAAAGTATTCCAGCAGATTTTAATGCTTGTTTATTGGATTTATCAAAGGTCTTGAGTCGAGGTTGGTTTGACTTGCACCGTGAGGTGGACTCCCGTGTTAAACTAGTGGTTCGTCCAAGACTCCTAGGGTGCGGTTTCATAGTACGATAGTGTGTGATCTACCGTATAAATGTGTTGATGTCATTAGAGCTACGGCTCTCGCATTATACATCGTTTGATCTCTCGTATATGCAACTAATAAGTTTCGAGCAAAAGCTATTGGCCTTTAAACTGGAGCGTGTGATTCATCGTCCATGTTAGCACATGATATCCTAATTTAGTTTACTTACGATGATTATTTGTTGGTCGACCACCCTCGGATTGCGCAATCCCTCAAGTGATATTCGTATTCGGTAGGACGTGTAGAGTATGCCTACAAATGCTGCTCACACGAATCTTTTTAGGTGGTTTCATGGTCTTATCAACAATGAGGCTGTCCACACTGTTACGGGTGGCTGATGCTAGGTATATTTCTATACGGACCATAGAGTCAGAAAACTAGATACATTCATTAGATAGACTTCCGTGTTGAATTCTCAGCACAATCTCAATTCTACACGAGTATAGATAGTCAATCAGTGTTTATCGCTAACCCCATAAGACATTTTACCCTTGTGTTTCTCTGTATTTTAGTCAAGGGTACTAGAACTGAGGGTGGAGAGAGAGTTGGTCGGGGTTTTGATATGAGATGATATCCATTATCGATGTATTTCTGAACTGTAGTTGTATCTCGCTTTTGTTTTATTTTCATTAGGGATTCGATTATCATTATTGGTCAATTTATTTAAAGTATTCCAGTTCAGATTTTAATGCTTGTTTATTGGATTTACCAAAGGTCTTGAGTCGAGGTTGGTTCGCCTTGCACCCTGAGGTGGACTCCTGTGTTAAACCAGTCGTTCGACCAAGACTCCTAGGGTGAGGTTTCATAGTACAGTAGTGTGTGATCTACTGTATAAATGTGTTGATGTGATTAGAGCTACGGCTCTCAAATTATACATCGTGTGATCTCTATAGATGCTACTAATAAGTTTCGAGCAAAAGCTATTGGCCTTTAAACTGTGGCGTGTGATTCATCGTCCATGTTAGGACAGGATATTCTAATTTAGAGTACTTACGATGGTTATTTGTTGGTCGACCACCCCCGGATTGCACAATCCTTCAAGGGATATTCAGATTCTGGTAAGACGTGTAGAGTATGCCTACAAATGCCGCTCACACGAATCTTTTTAGGTGGTTTCATGTTCTTATCAACGGTGAGGTTGTCCACACTATTACGCGTGGCCGATGCTAGGTATTTTCCTATACGGACCACGTGGTCACAATACTAGATGCAGATTAGATAGACTTCCGTGTTGAATTCGCAAAGACAATCCGAATTCTACACGAGTATAGATACTCAATCGAGGGTTACGCTAACCCCATAAGACATTTTTCCCTTGTGTTTCTCTCGTATTTCACCACGAGTACTGGAACTGTGGGTGGAGAGAGAGTTGGTCGGGGTTTTGATATCAGATGATATCCATTATCGATGTATTTCTGAACTTTAGTTGTATCTGCTTTTGTTTTATTTTCAATTGGGATTCAAAGATCATTATTGGTCAATTTATTTAAAGTATTCCAGTTCAGATTTTAATGCTTGTTTATTGGATTTATCAAAGGTCTTGAGTCAAGGTTGGTTTGACTTGCACCGTGAGGTGGACTCCTGTGTTAAACTAGTGGTTCGTCCAAGACTCCTAGGGTGCGGTTTCATAGTACAGTAGTGTGTGATCTACTGTATAAATGTGTTGATGTCATTAGAGCTACGGCTCTCAGATTATACATCGTTTGATCTATGTATATGCAACTAATAAGTTTTGAGCAAAAGCTATTGGCCTTTAAACTGGAGCGTGTGATTCATCGTCCATGTTAGCACATGATATCCTAATTTAGAGTACTTACGATGATTATTTGTTGGTCGACCACCCTCGGATTGCGCAATCCCTCAAGTGATATTCAGATTCTGGTAGGACGTGTAGAGTATGCCTACAAATGCTGCTCACACGAATCTTTTTAGGTGGTTTCATGGTCTTATCAACGGCGAGGTTGTCCACACTGTTACGGGTGGCTGATGCTAGGTATATTTCTATACGGACCATAGGGTCACAAAACTAGATGCATTCATTAGATAGACTTCCGTGTTGAATTCTCAGCACAATCTCAATTCTACACGAGTATAGATAGTCAATCAGTGTTTATCGCTAACCCCATAAGACATTTTCCCCTTGTGTTTCTCTGTATTTTAGTCAAGGGTACTAGAACTGAGGGTGGAGAGAGAGTTGGTCGGGGTTTTGATATCAGATGATATCCATTATCGATGTATTTCCGAACCGTAGTTGTATCTCGCTTTTTTTTATTTTCATTAGGGATTCCATTATCATTATTGGTCAATTTATTTAAAGTATTCCGATTCGATTTTAATGCTTGTTTATTGGATTTACCAAAGGTCTTGAGTCGAGGTTGGTTCGCCTTGCACCCGAGGTGGACTCCTCGTGTTAAACCGCCGTTCGACCAAGACTCCTAGGGTGAGGTTTCATAGTACGCTAGTGTGTGATCTACCGTATAAATGTGTTGATGTGATTAGAGCTACGGCTCTCAAATTATACATCGTGTGATCTCTGTAGATGCTGCTAATAAGTTTCGAGCAAAAGCTATTGGCCTTTAAACTGTGGCGTGTGATTCATCGTCCATGTTAGGACAGGATATTCTAATTTAGAGTACTTACGATGGTTATTTGTTGGTCGACCACCCCCGGATTGCACAATCCTTCGAGGGATATTCAGATTCTGGTAAGACGTGTAGAGTATGCCTACAAATTCTCGCTCACACGAATCTTTTTAGGTGGTTTCATGTTCTTATCAACGGTGAGGTTGTCCACACTATTACGCGTGGCCGATGCTAGGTATTTTCCTATACGGACCACGTGGTCACAATACTAGATGCAAGTGATTAGATAGACTTCCGTGTTGAATTCGCAAAGACAATCTCGAATTCTACACGAGTATAGATAGTCAATCGATGGTTACGCTAACCCCATAAGACATTTTTCCCTTGTGTTTCTCTCGTATTTCGCTCACGAGTACCGGAACCGAGGGTGGAGTGAGAGTTGGTTGGGGGTTTTCATATCGATGATATCCATTATCGATGTATTTCGAACCGTAGTTGTATCTGCTTTTGTTTTATTTTCAATTGGGATTCCAAGATCATTATTGGTCAATTTATTTAAAGTATTCCAGTTCAGAATTTAATGGTTGTTTATTGGATTTATCAAAGGCCTTGAGTCGAGATTGGTTCGACTTGCACCCTGAGGTGGACTCCTGTGTTAAACCAGTGGTTCGACCAAGACTCCTAGGGTGAGGGTTCATAGTACAAGTGCGTGATCTACCGTATAAATGTGTTGATGTGATTGGAGCTACGGCTCTCAAATTATACATCGTGTGATCTCTCGTAGATGCTACTAATAAGTTTCGAGCAAAAGCTATTGGCCTTTAAACTATGGCGTGTGATTCATCGTCCATGTTAGGACAGGATATCCTAATTTAGAGTACTTACGATGATTATTTGTTGGTCGACCACCCCCGGATTGCACAATCCTTCAAGGGATATTCAGATTCTGGTAAGACGTGTAGAGTATGCCTACAAATGCTGCTCACACGAATCTTTTTAGGTGGTTTAATGGTCTTATCAACGGTGAGGTTGTCCACACTGTTACGCGTGGCTGATTCTAGGTATTTTCCTATACGTACCACAGGGTCACAATACTAGATGCAGTGATTAGATAGACTTCCGTGTTGAATTCTCAGCACAATCTGAATTCTACACGAGTATAGATACTCAAACAGTGCTTATCGCTAACCCCATAAGACATTTTTCCCTTGTGTTTCTCTCGTATTTCGCTACGAGTACTGGAACTGAGGGTGGAGAGAGAGTTGGTCGGGGTTTTGATATCAGATGATATCCATTATCGATGTATTTCTGAACTGTAGTTGTATCTGCTTTTGTTTTCATTTCAATAGGGATTCAAAGATCATTATTGGTCAATTTATTTAAAGTATTCCAGTTCAGATTTTAATGCTTGTTTATTGGATTTACCAAATGTCTTGAGTCGAGGTTGGTTCGACTTGCACGCTGAGGTGGACTCCTGTGTTAAACCAGTGGTTCGACCAAGACTCCTAGGGTGTGGTTTCATAGTACGCAGTGTGTGATCTACCGTATAAATGTGTTGATGTGATTAGAGCTACGGCTCTCAATTTATACATCGTGTGATCTCTGTAGATGCTACTAATAAGTTTCGAGCAAAAGCTATTGGCCTTTAAACTGTGGCGTGTGCTTCATCGTCCATGTTAGGACAGGATATTCTAATTTAGAGTACTTACGATGGTTATTTATTGGTCGACCACCCCCGGATTGCACAATCCTTCAAGGGATATTCAGATTCTAGTAAGACGTGTAGAGTATGCCTACAAATTCCGGTCACACGAATCTTTTTAGGTGGTTTCATGTTCTTATCAACGGTGAGGTTGTCCACACTATTACGCGTGGCCGATGCTAGGTATTTTCCTATACGGACCACGTGGTCACAATACTAGATGCGTGATTAGATAGACTTCCGTGTTGAATTCGCAACACAATCCCAATTCTACACGAGTATAGATAGTCAATCGCAGGTTACGCTAACCCCATAAGACATTTTTCCCTTGTGTTTCTCCGTATTTCACCACGAGTACCGGAACCGAGGGTGGAGTGAGAGTTGGTTGGGGTTTTCATATCGTATGATATCCATTATCGATGTATTTCCGAACCGTAGTTGTATCCCCTTTTGTTTTATTTTCAATTGGGATTCCAAGATCATTATTGGTCAATTTATTTAAAGTATTCCAGTTCGAATTTAATGGTTGTTTATTGGATTTATCAAAGGCCTTGAGTCGAGATTGGTTCGACTTGCACCTCGAGGTGGACTCCCGTGTTAAACCAATGGTTCGACCAAGACTCCTAGGGTGAGGGTTCATAGTACAATAGTGCGTGATCTACCGTATAAATGTGTTGATGTCATTAGAGCTACGGCTCTCAAGATTATACATCGTGTGATCTCTCGTATATGCAACTAATAAGTTTCGTGCAAAAGCTATTGGCGTTTAAACTGGGGCATGTGATTCATCGTCCATGTTAGGACAAGATATGCTAATTTAGAGTACTTACGATGATTATTTGTTGGTCGACCACACCCGGATTGCGCAATCCCTCAAGTGATATTCGTATTCTCGGTAGGACGTGTAGAGTATGCCTACAAATGCCGCTCACACGAATCTTTTTAGGTGGTTTCATGGTCTTATCAACGGTGAGGTTGTCCACACCGTTACGCGTGGCCGATGCTAGGTATTTTCCTATACGTACCACAGGGTCACAATACTAGATGCGTGATTAGATAGACTTCCGTGTTGAATTCTCAACACAATCTCAATTCTACACGAGTATAGATAGTCAATCAAAGGCTTATCGCTAACCCCATAAGACATTTTTCCCTTGTGTTTCTCCGTATTTTAGCCACGAGTACCGGAACCGAGGGTGGAGAGAGAGTTGGTCGGGGTTTTGATATCGATGATATCCATTATCGATGTATTTCTCAACTGCAGTTGTATCTCCTTTTGTTTTATTTTCAATAGGGATTCCAAGATCATTATTGGTCAATTTATTTAAAGTATTCCAGTTCAGATTTTAATGCTTGTTTATTGGATTTATCAAAGGTCTTGAGTCGAGGTTGGTTCGACTTGCACCCCGAGGTGGACTCCCGTGTTAAACCAAGGGTTCGACCAAGACTCCTAGGGTGAGGTTTCATAGTACGTAGTGTGTGATCTACCGTATAAATGTGTTGATGTCATTAGAGCTACGGCTCTCGAGATTATACATCGTGTGATCTCTCGTATATGCAACTAATAAGTTTCGAGCAAAAGCTATTGGCCTTTAAATCGTGGCGTGTGATTCATCGTCCATGTTAGGACAGATATTCTAATTTAGAGTACTTACGATGATTATTTGTTGGTCGACCACCCCCGGATTGCACAATCCCTCAAGGGATATTCGCATTCTAGTAAGACGTGTAGAGTATGCCTACAAATGCCGCTCACACGAATCTTTTTAGGTGGTTTCATGGTCTTATCAACGGTGAGGTTGTCCACACTATTACGCGTGGCCGATGCTAGGTATATTCCTATACGGACCATAGGGTCACATCACTAGATGCAGTGATTAGATAGACTTCCGTGTTGAATTCTCAACACAATCTCAATTCTACACGAGTATAGATAGTCAATCGCTGCTTATCGCTAACCCCATAAGACATTTTTCCCTTGTGTTTCTCCGTATTTCAGCCACGAGTACCGGAACCGAGGGTGGAGAGAGAGTTGGTCGGGGTTTTGATATCGATGATATCCATTATCGATGTATTTCCGAACCGTAGTTGTATCTCCTTTTGTTTTATTTTCAATTGGGATTCCAAGATCATTATTGGTCAATTTATTTAAAGTATTCCAGCTCGCATTTTAATGCTTGTTTATTGGATTTATCAAAGGTCTTGAGTCGAGGTTGGTTCAACTTGCACCCGAGGTGGACTCTCGTGTTAAACTAGTGGTTCGACCAAGACTCCTAGGGTGAGGTTTCATAGTACAAAAAGTGTGTGATCTACCGTATAAATGTGTTGATGTCATTAGAGCTACGGTCTCGAATTATACATCGTGTGATCTCTCGTATATGCAACTAATAAGTGTCGAGCAAAAGCTATTGGCCTTTAAACTGTGGCGTGTGATTCATCATCCATATTAGGACAGGATCTGCTAATTTAGAGTACTTACGACGATTATTTATTGGTCGACCACCCCCGAATTGCCCAATCCGTCCAGTGATATTCAGATTCTGGTAGGACGTTTAGAGTATGCCTACAAATGCCGCTCACACGAATCTTTTTAGGTGGTTTCATGGTCTTATCAACGGTGAGCTTGTCCACACTATTACGGGTGGCTGATGCTAGGTATTTTCCTATACGGACCACGTGGTCACAATACTAGATGGAGTGATTAGATAGACTTCCGTGTTGAATTCGAAAGACAATCCGAATTCTACACGAGTATAGATAGCCAATCGCTGCTTATCGCTAACCCCATAAGACATTTTTCCTTGTGTTTCTCCGTATTTCACTCACGAGTACTGAACCGAGGGTGGAGAGAGAGTTGGTCGGGGTTTTGATATCGTATGATATCCATTATCGATGTATTTCCGAACCGGTAGTTGTATCTCCTTTTGTTTTATTTTCAATAGGGATTCCAAGATCATTATTGGTCAATTTATTTAAAGTATTCCAGCTCGGATTTTAATGGTTGTTTATTGGATTTATCAAAGGGCTTGAGTCGAGATTGGTTCGACTTGCACCCCGAGGTGGACTCCGTGTTAAACCAAAGGGTTCGACCAAGACTCCTAGGGTGAGGTTTCATAGTATAGTAGTGTGTGATCTACCGTATAAATGTGTTGATGGTCATTAGAGCTACGGCTCTCAAATTATACATCGTGTGATCTCTGTATATGCAACTAATAAGTTTCGAGCAAAAGCTATTGGCCTTTAAACTGTGGCGTGTGATTCATCGTCCATATTAGGACAGGATATGCTAATTTAGAGTACGTACGATGATTATTTGTTGATCGACCACCCCCGGATTGCACAATCCCTCAAGTGATATTCGCATTCGGTAGGACGTGTACAGTATGCCTACAAATGCTGTTCACACAAAACTTTTTAGGTTGTTTCATGGTCTTATCAACGGTGAGGTTGTCCACACTGTTACGCGTGGTTGATGCTAGGTATTTTCCTATACGGACCACAGGGTCACAATACTAGATGCAGTGATTAGATAGACTTCCGTGTTGAATTCTCAGCACAATCTAAATTTTACACGAGTATAGATAGTCAATCGATGCTTATCGCTAACCCCATAAGACATTTTTCCCTTGTGTTTCTCTCGTATTTCGCCACGAGTACCGGAACCGAGGGTGGAGAGAGAGTTGGTCGGGGTTTTGATATCGATGATATCCATTATCGATGTAATTCCGAACCCAGCGTTGTATCTGCTTTTGTTATATTTTCAATAGGGATTCCAAGATCATTATTGGTCAATTTATTTAAAGTATTCCATTTCAGATTTTAATGCTTGTTTATTGGATTTATCAAAGGTCTTGAGTCGAGGTTGGTTCGACTTGCACCCTGAGGTGGACTCCTGTGTTAAACCAGTGGTTCGACCAAGACTCCTAGGGTGAGGTTTCATAGTATAGTAGTGTGTGATCTACCGTATAAATGTGTTGATCTCATTAGTGCTACGCCTCTTAGATTATACATCGTGTGATCTCTGTATATGCAACTAATAAGTTTCGAGCAAAAGCTATTGGCCTTTAAATTGTGGCGTGTGATTCATCGTCCATATTAGGACAGGATATGCTAATTTAGAGTCCTTACGATGATTATTTGTTGTTCGACCACCCCCGGATTGCGCAATCCCTCAAGTGATATTCATATTCGGTAGGACGTGTAGAGTATGCCTACAAATGCCGCTCACACGAATCTTTTTAGGTGGTTTCATGGTCTTATCAACAGGGAGGTTGTCGACACCGTTACGCGTGGCTGATGCTAGGTATTTTCCTATACGGACCAGTGGTCACAATTCTAGATGCATGATTAGATAGACTTTCGTGTTGAATTCTCAAGACAATCTCAATTCTACACGAGTATAGATAGTCAATCGGCGCTTATCGCTAACCCCATAAGACATTTTCCCCTTGTGTTTCTCCGTATTTCAGCCGAGGGTACCGAACCGAGGGTGGAGAGAGAGTTGGTCGGGGTTTTGATATCGATGATATCCAATATCGATGTATTTCCGAACCGGTAGTTGTATCTCGCTTTTGTTTTATTTTCATTAGGGATTCCAAGAACATTATTGGTCAATTTATTTAAAGTATTCCGCTTTAGATTTTAATGCTTGTTTATTGGATTTATCAAAGGTCTTGAGTCGAGGTTGGTTCGACATGCACCATGAGGTGGACTCTCGTGTTATACCAATGGTTCGACCAAGACTCCTAGGTGAGGTTTCATAGTATAGTAGTGTGTGATCTACCGTATAAATGTGTTGATGTCATTAGAGCTACGGCTCTCGATTATACATCGTGTGATCTCTGTATATGCAACTTATAAGTTTCAAGCAAAAGCTATTGGCCTTTAAACTGTGGCGTGTGATTCATCGTCCATATTAGGACAGGATATGCTAATTTAGAGTCCTTACGATGTTTATTTGTTGTTCGACCACCCCCGGATTGCGCAATCCCTCAAGTGATATTCGTATTCTCCGGTAGGACGTGTAGAGTATGCCTACAAATGCCGCTCACACGAATCTTTTTAGGTGGTTTCATGGTCTTATCAACGGGGAGGTTGTCCACACCGTTACGCGTGGCCGATGCTAGGTATTTAACTATACGGACCACGTGGTCACAATACTAGATGCGTTGATTAGATAGACTTCCGTGTTGAATTCTCAAGACAATCTCAATTCTACACGAGTATAGATAGTCAATCGGTGCTTATCGCTAACCCCATAATACATTTTCCCCATGTGTTTCTCCGTATTTCGCCGAGGGTACCGGAACTGAGGGTGGAGAGAGAGTTGGTCGGGGTTTTGATATCAGATGATATCCAATATCGATGTATTTCTGAACTGTAGTTGTATCTGCTTTTGTTTTATTTTCAATTGGGATTCCAAGATCATTATTGGTCAATTTATTTAAAGTATTCCAGTTTAGACTTTAATGCTTGTTTATTGGATTTATCAAAGGTCTTGAGTCGAGGTTGGTTCAACTTGCACTCCGAGGTGGACTCCCGTGTTAAACCAATGGTTCGACCAAGACTCCTAGGGTGAGGTTTCATAGTATAGTAGTGTGTGATCTACCGTATAAATGTGTTGATGTCATTAGTGATACGACTCTCAGATTATACATCGTGTGATCTCTGTATATGCAACTAATAAGTTTTGAGCAAAAGCTATTGCCCTTTAAACTGTGGCGTGTGATTCATCGTCCATATTAGGACATGATAGGCTAATTTAGAGTACTTATGTTGATTATGTGTTGGTCGACCACCCCCGGATTGCACAATCCCTCAAGTGATATTCGCATTCCCGGGTAGACGTGTACAGTATGCCTACAAATGCTGTTCACACGAAACTTTTTAGGTTGTTTCATGGTCTTATCAACGGTGAGGTTGTCCACACCGTTACGCGTGGCCGATGCTAGGTATTTTCCTATACGGACCACGTGGTCACAATACTAGATGCAGTGATTAGATAGACTTCCGTGTTGAATTCTCAAACACAATCTAAATTTTACACGAGTATAGATAGTCAATCGCTGCTTATCGCTAACCCCATAAGACATTTTTCCCTTGTGTTTCTCTGTATTTCAGTCACGAGTACTGGAACTGAGGGTGGAGAGAGAGTTGGTCGGGGTTTTGATATCAGATGATATCCATTATCGATGTAATTCCGAACTGCAGTTGTATCTGCTTTTGTTATATTTTCAATAGGGATTCCAAGATCATTATTGGTCAATTTATTTAAAGTATTCCATCTTCAGATTTTAATGCTTGTTTATTGGATTTATCAAAGGTCTTGAGTCGAGGTTGGTTCGACTTGCACCTCGAGGTGGACTCCCTGTTAAACCGCTGGTTCGACCAAGACTCCTAGGGTGAGGTTTCATAGTATAAGAGTGTGTGATCTACCGTATAAATGTGTTGATCTCATTAGAGCTACGCCTCTTAGATTATACATCGTGTGATCTCTGTATATGCAACTAATAAGTTTCGAGCAAAAGCTATTGGCCTTTAAATTGTGGCGTGTGATTCATCGTCCATATTAGGACAGATATGCTAATTTAGAGTACTTACGATGATTATTTGTTAGTCGACCACCCCCGGATTGCGCAATCCTCAAGTGATATTCGATTCTGGTAGGACGTGTAGAGTATGCCTACAAATGCCGCTCACACGAATCTTTTTAGGTGGTTTCATGGTCTTATCAACGGTGAGGTTGTCGACAACTTACGTGGCCGATGCTAGGTATTTTCCTATACGGACCACAGGGTCACAATTCTAGATGCAGTGATTAGATAGACTTTTTGTGTTGAATTCTCAGCACAATCTCAATTCTACACGAGTATAGATAGTCAATCGTTGCTTATCGCTAACCCCATAAGAAATTTTCCCCTTGTGTTTCTCCGTATTTCAGCCACGAGTACCGGAACCGAGGGTGGAGAGAGAGTTGGTCGGGGTTTTGATATCGATGATATCCATTATCGATGTATTTCTCGAACCGGAGTTGTATATCCTTTTGTTTTATTTTCATTAGGGATTCCAAGAACATTATTGGTCAATTTATTTAAAGTATTCCAATTTAGATTTTAATGCTTGTTTATTGGATTTATCAAAGGTCTTGAGTCGAGGTTGGTTCAACATGCACCATGAGGTGGACTCTTGTGTTAAACCCATGGTTCGAGCCAAGACTCCTAAGGTGAGGTTTCATAGGACAATAGTGTGTGATCTACTGTATAAATGTGTTGATGTCATTAGAGCTACGGGCTCTCGCATTATACATCGTGTGATCTCTATATATGCAACTAATAAGTTTCGAGCAAAAGCTATTGGCCTTTTAAACTGTGGCGTGTGATTCATCGTCCATGTTAGGACAGATATGCTAATTTAGAGTACTTACGATGATTATTTGTTGTTCGACCACCCCCGGATTGCGCAATCCCTCAAGTGATATTTAGTTCTGGTAGACGTGTAGAGTATGCCTACAAATGCCGCTCACACGAATCTTTAGGTGGTTTCATGGTCTTATCAACGGGGAGGTTGTCCACACTATTACGCGTGGCCGATGCTAGGTATATTCCTATACGGACCATAGGGTCACATCACTAGATGCAGTGATTAGATAGACTTCCGTGTTGAATTCTCAAAGACAATCTCAATTCTACACGAGTATAGATAGTCAATCAAGGCTTATCGCTAACCCCATAAGACATTTTCCCCTTGTGTTTCTCTCGTATTTTGGGCTCACGAGTACTCGGAACCGAGGGTGGAGAGAGTTGGTCGGGGTTTTGATATCGATGATATCCAATATCGATGTATTTCCGAACCGTAGTTGTATATGCTTTTGTTTTATTTTCATTGGGATTCCAAGATCATTATTGGTCAATTTATTTAAACTATTCCACATTTAGACTTTAATGCTTGTTTATTGGATTTATCAAAGGTCTTGAGTCGAGGTTGGTTCAACTTGCACCCCGAGGTGGACTCTCGTGTTAAACCTGGTTCGACCAAGACTCCTAGGGTGAGGTTTCATAGTATAATAGTGTGTGATCTACTGTATAAATGTGTTGATGTCATTAGTGATACGGCTCTCGGATTATACATCGTGTGATCTCTCGTATATGCAACTAATAAGTTTTGAGCAAAAGCTATTGGCCTTTAAACTATGGCGTGTGATTCATCGTCCATGTTAGGACATGATAGGCTAATTTAGAGTCCTTACGATGATTATTTGTTGGTCGACCACGGATTGCGCAATCCCTCAAGTGATATTCGGATTCTCGGGTAGACGTGTAGAGTATGCCTACAAATGCCGCTCACACGAATCTTTTTAGGTGGTTTCATGGTCTTATCAACGGGAGGTTGTCCACACTATTACGCGTGGCCGATGCTAGGTATTTTCCTACACGTACAATATGGTCACAACACTAGATGCAGTGATTAGATAGACTTCGCGGTGTTGAATTCTCAAGACAATCTCAATTCTACACGAGTATAGATAGTCAATCAGGGCTTATCGCTAACCCCATAAGACATTTTCCCCCTTTGTGTTTCTCCGTATTTCAGCCGACGAGTACCGGAACCGAGGGTGGAGAGAGAGTTGGTCGGGGTTTTGATATCGATGATATCCAATATCGATGTATTTTAACCGGAGTTGTATTTGCTTTTGTTTTATTTTCATTAGGGATTCCAAGATCATTATTGGTCAATTTATTTAAAGTATTCCAGCTTAGCCTTTAATGCTTGTTTATTGGATTTATCAAAGGTCTTGAGTCGAGGTAGGTCTCGACTTGCACCCCGAGGTGCACCTTGGCAAGCAACCATGGTTACCCGACCAAGACTGGTGGTGCTCTCATAGGATAGTAGTGTGTGATCCACTGTATAAATGAGTTGTCAAATATACATGCTCTAAGATTATACATCGTGTGATCTCCATGTTCAATGCGGTTCGAGCAAAGCTATTGGCCTTTAAACTGTGGCGTGTGATTCATCATCCATGTTA